>JAYMTH010000104.1:0-31376 GCA_036897465.1 Pelargonium australe
ATGGTGATATGGGTATTTGGGTATGGCTCTCTCATCTGGAAAACTGGGTTCAATTACGATGATCGCCTTCCCGGTTTCATCAAAGGCTATCGCCGTGTCTTCTACCAAGGTCCCTCCTTTTCTTTTCTTTTTCTTCCCCAAATGTGTTTATTTCAATTTGTTTCTGAAAATAATCAACATTATTTCATTTGATTACTAGGCAGTACTGACCACAGAGGAACACCTGAGTATCCTGGTAGAACTGTCACTCTGGAGCCTGCTCAAGATGAAATCTGTGTACATTCTTTCTCTAATCACTCTTAATTGTATTGTGTTTTTTTTGTTAATTATCTTTAGGGAAGCTTTAGAAGCTTAAACAATGCTTCAACCTTTTTAATAATGTGGGGTTGGGTTCATCTGAAATGGAAGCTTAATGGGTTCAAGTTTAATGATTTTTTTTTATTATTATTTATTTATTTATTTTATTATTATTATCAGCAAGGTGGTCTCTTACACCACCACCACCAAAGATGAAGTTTAATGATTCAACAATGGGTTTTTCTGAATTGGAATTTGTAATTACAGCATTCAAGAATTTATTTGTTTGACAATTATCTACACAAACTGCTTTAATTTGTGGGTGGCTCATAAAGCTAACATTAGAATAGGATGATTACTGAAACAGAATTTTTGTGTCCCTTGGACATCATAATTCACTACAGTTAGTTATGATTTTGAGAATGGCTAAAAGTCTGTGCACTTAACTTGACACGGGTATCTCTCTGGAGAACAAATTTTGTGCGTGTTAAAATTGTTCATTTTTAGTTTGCTGAACTCTTTGTATAAGCTTAATGATCTGAACAATGATATACGTCTGGAATGTAATTTATCCTAAAATTTATGATGGGATTTGCAATTTATTTACGCTGAATGTATTGTTTGGTTGAGTCGTATTCAAAGTTAATTAGTATTGTATTGAACTTAAAAGTGCAGCTATGTTGAAGAATTTCCTTCCCTTTCCTATTTTTCTGGCCTCAATGCTGGGATTCTTATGTTTTTCTTTTTTTCTTTTTTTTTTGATAAGCAAGTGCAAGTAGACATATTCTTGTCTGCGTTGATGTAATTATATCAATGATTTAACCATAAATAGCTGCTTCATATTAAGGCTCCTGTGCCAAATACATCATATAAATTCTTGAGTGCACCTCTTGGTCCACACTTACTAAGTCTTGTCATTCAAATGTCTATTGCTTGTAAATGATAACATAGAAGTTTTCTTTAATGTCTGTTCTTTTAGCTGCCAAGTAATTTTTGTTTCAACTTTTTCATGAGCGAGGTTCAGTGGGGAGTTGCCTACAAGATTTCCAAAAAGGAAGATCAAGAAGCTGCACTAACAGTATGGTTTCTCTCTCTACATATACATATGCATATGCATACACATACATCTACATATACATTCGTAGAAAGATTTACTTAGCTGTTAGTTGTTCCACTGTCTTGTGTTTTTCTCTCTATTATGTACTAATAGAGAGCATTGCATTGGCAAATGATTCTTGTCTCGTTATTGTCATTACATTTCTGGTTTTAGCAATTATTTTGTTCTTCCATCTTAGTCTAGGTAGTTTACAAACACTTATATGTGCTTGTTATATGCTTTAGAGAAACCCCGCTCAGCAAAATATGTTGGTTCATTAACCAGGGTGTCACACCTTGTGCATATTACCACACACAGTATAAATGAAAACAAGTTCAGTCTGTATATTGAGTTGATTTTAACATATCATTCTGGAGCCACATTGTGTAGCATGCTGTATATGTATTTTATACATTTTTTTTTACAGGTCGGTGTTTTCTCCATTTGCTTATCTTTCATCATTCTGAACCAAAACCCCTTCTTGGAATGATATTTGTTATGAAATAGGGGAAAGAATTGTATGATTTCCTTGAGAGCCTGTGGAGAAAAACAATCATCAATAGAAAGACCATTATTTTCTCTAAGTGCCCCAAATTGAATGGCTTTGGTTGTGTACAATATTACAAGCTGTAATGCGCTAATTGGTATGAATCTTGACGCAATAAAGTTTTTCGTGTTGTGCTTAACAGTACTTGGAAGTGAGAGAGATGCAGTATGACAAGAAAGCTTATCTTGATTTCTTCACTGTAAGTAACACATACAGAGATCATTGCAAGATATAATTAGCACTCTATTTCGCCCAATTACGGAAGTTAAATCATCTAGAATGCGTTACAGGACTCTACTGCTACCACACCGGCTCTGACTGGCGTAATGGTGTAAGCGCAAAGTACCTTTGAGAATGTCCTTAACTAATCCATGTTATCGTTTCGCAGAAATCTAACTCATGTTACCCTAACTTTTGTAGGTACATTGCTTCTCCGGACAAGAAGGTGAACAGAAACTACTTGGGTCCTGCATCTCTTGAAGAACTTGCCAAGTGGGTATTTGTGATATACATATATTGAACAAACATGTTTTTATGAGTGTTTGAGAAATGGTATTTGCATCTTCTGAGGTACAAATTGAAACTGAATGAATGTACAGGCAAATAATTCATGCTGAAGGCCCATCAGGACCTAACAGAGATTATCTTTTCCATCTTGAAAAGGCTCTTCTTGAACTTGGTATGTTTTATTTTCTTTGTTGGATCATTGGTGCACTCACTCACTGCATGCCTAATCTCAATCTTGGTGTATAATTATTGTAGGCTGTAAAGACAAGCATGTAATAGATCTTGCAAATGAAGTCAGGCACATTCTTGCGGACTCAGAGCTCCACACTACACTTGTGGAGCTATAGCTATTAGCTATTGCTTGCCATCATCTTCTTGACAAGAGGAGCTCCATTTTAAGTAGATGCAATTGTTCGTCACGTTTTATGTGATTACTGTCCTAATTACAGTCGAGTGGGTTAACTTTCAGACAGCTCAAGTGTCGAATCAAAATTTACTAGTTCAACGAGGATTGTTCGGTTTGAAAATGTAACTGCAAATCAAACTAATGTTGGTTTTTTCAGTTACCTACATACAGAATCTTCACAATCAATCAATTGGCACAAAAGATAGAAGCTGCAATAATGGGATAAACAGACTAAAATGCGAATCAAACCTCTTCAAGCTCATGGTACAAGGCATCTCAAAAATATTACAGCGGACACTACTCATTGTTCGTCTAACAAAAGATCTGCTTACGAAATTGGTCCTCCCTGGTCACTGCTCAAGAAACTTGGCAGGACGAAAAAACAATAAACAAGCAATAATAGCAAGTAATCAACATACAAGCCCGGCTGAAAAGTCGTACTAATTTCTTAGAAGGCAAAGTAACCTCATATATACCAGTAAATGTTATAGAATTCTAATGGGAAATGTTAAATGCAAGTTCTGAAGCACTGTTATCCATTTCCACACCTACAATAACTCAAGGGATATAACTAAATCAAATTCGCAAACCACCTTAAACTTCCACAATTTAGGCTCCTTTCATAAGTCATCCCAGTATCCCGAAGGTCAGCTTACGCAGCACTAGTCACTGTCCTCGTCGTTATCTGCACATACAAGATGAACCAATGTGAGAAAATCAAGACGGATACTTAAATTATGCAAATGACTGGCATGCCTCCTCTTGTTATTAATAGCATATTTGCAAAATTGCAAGCAAGAAAGTGTACTGTACCAACAAAACATATATACAAATCCTTCTAATCCGAGTTACAGGTTTACCATTGGTTTATAATCGTGAAGTGAAAAATTCGTGTGAATTAAATTGGTACAATTCATTTCCTCATCATAGATCTTCTCGAAAAACTCATTACAGGATAACCAGTGCAATTCATAGTTAGCCTACTACTCAGGTCAAAAAACTTAATTTCTTGTATCTAAATTTTTGGTTAACTACAGTACAACAATTTATGGCACAAGACTGCCAAACTAGTTTTTTTCTAATATCCCAAACCAAGTCACAAGATTGCCATACTAGTGTAAGATACTGGAACTCTTATCAAAACAAATACTGTAGTTTTTTGACCTTGTAAATGAGAGTAAACACCTGAGAATATACAGCCCACACACCATAGACCCCATCATCTTATATTCTACATCCTTACGGTCAACATGCCACTTGTTATTTGATACCTATACAGACAATAGTCACACAAAGGAAAATCTACACATCTAATTTGGAAATACTTACCCCCATCTAATTCTTCACTCTGGCTGTCACCATTTCCATCATCATCACCTTCCTCTTCGTCATCGTCTTCGTCGTCATCCTCATTGTCATCATCACTACTTTCAGAACCATCACTTTCCACTGGTATTTTAGGCTTAGGAGGAGGAGGTGCAAAACTGGTTGTAGACCTTCTTCGTGAACTTGATACAATGTTACTCATGTCAATCCCTTCAAGTTCTCTAGCTCTTTCCTTCTTCTTTTTTACTTCTTTAATTTCTGAAAATTAAAATATTGGTGGAAAATATTTAATACAATTGTTCGGACACTGACACATGTGAGGGTGCTCATTACCATAAAGTGCACGGATAGCTAAACACGACTTATTTCATTTAGCATCTTAGCTCCATTCAAAGTTATATGAAAAAAGAGATAATTACTAAAAACTACTCTGTAACTGACACATTTTGAAACGGACTACCCTTAATTTTTTTTCGTAACTTTTGGCTACCATCAACTATCGAAAGCTCTTTCCGCCCGTTAAATTGCAAAATGACATAACTACCTTTTGTCCATTTTAACTAATGACTACCTTGTACTTTCATATTTATGTCAAATGTTAGGATTTGTGTTAGATTTGTGTTGGTTGAACAAATTTTGGATTTGTGTTAGACTTGTTAGTCAAATGTTAGGGTTTGTGTTGAACAAATTTTGGGTTTGAGTTGGATTTGTGTTGGTGGAACAAAAAATAAGTGAATTTTCCGGTGAAACTTTGAATTTTTCGGCGAACATTCATGAACTTGTTCTTGACCAATGAAGAAGGGTAAAATTGTGATTTCAAATTTTTTTGAAGTCATGTGTTGTGCACATGATGAGAGAGGGTGTTTTTCCGTCAAAATTAACTAACGGAAAGAGCTTTTGATAGCTGAGGGTAGTCAAAAGTTACAGAAATAAATTAAGGGTAATCCGTTGCAAAAGGTGTCAGTTACAACCTACAGGGTAGTTTTCAGTAATTATCCCAAAAAATAAAATGAACGGATTGGGAAGAGGTTCAACTGTTTGGCATGGACGAAGGATATAATGCAAAATAAAACAGATCCTACATTCCACTACGGCAGACAGGACAATTAAATATCAAGAAACTTTTAGAACTTTTTGAATGTTTCGTCAACTCCTTGAATATAAGAGAGCACAGGAAAAACTCACCCTTTTCAGAAGGGTTAGCAGATAATCCTTCCTTTGCAAGAATATCCTCCAACTCCTTTATTAGGGAAGCCTCGCGCTTATTCTCAGGCACTTGTTTAACTTTCTTGTAAATCACAGGGGGCACACTGTAACAGAAATAATGTTAAGATGCTGGCTTGAGAAACATTCAACCACATACAAAGTGAGTCAGAAGAAGGACCTCATTCCACATGATTTGATAACTGATTTTAAATGCTCCACACGTTTACCATACGCAGGAGTTGGAACTTCTTTCTTCTGCAATCCAGTAACATAACTCATATAAAGACATCACCTACATCAGACCTTTAGGTCTTGGGAAAATAAATAAATATTACCTTCACAGGTTTTTCATCAGATGATTGGGAGTTATCATCTTCATTTTCACTCTCTTCTTCAGCAATATTTTCCTCCAAATTTTTTTCTGCTGGCTTCATCCGTTTAGTACTAGATACATTGGCCTCCTTCACAGGTTTTTTACGTTTTTTAGGTTCTTCTGACTTCTGCGTCTTTCCCTTCGGAACAATTTTCTTTCTGGGCTTCACTTCTTCCTCTACTATCTCCTCACTCTCACTGCCTGAAGAATCATTACTTTCTTCACTGCTACCCTTCTTAGAGACTTTGGTATGAGATCCTTTCTTTACTTTCTTCTTCTCAACCTCAGCTGGGGATTCAGAACCTTCTGTAGAATTTAAGGTCTAAAAGAAAAATAGAGATAATCACAACAGGGCTACAACCTAAGCATACTTCTAGAAGAATGATGTCTCCTGAGTACATTTTACCCACCTCGTCTAATTGTTCACTTATGAGCTTCTTAAATGGATCAAGAGTACACTTATCAAGTCCAAGATCTTTCTCCAAGAGCCGACGAAGTCCAGCCATTGTTACTTTACTGAAAAAATGATAATTGTTCAATTATAAATGAGACACACACAAAAACAACATCTTGAAATTGCAAATGGATACCATTACCCACATATCTTGTAAGCTTAGGAAAAAGACTGTATGAAGGCAAGATGATGACACTGTTGCCAGAGTTGAAGTAAAGGAAACAATACCCAAAATACTGTTATCAATTAAGAGATTAAAGAACGTACTCGGAATTAGCTCTGACATAAGAAGCTCTTCCTCTAACAGCTTTCTTAATTGTGCTCTCACTTGGAACTTTATTTGCATTGCTTTGAGTTTCTTTGGTTTCATGTTTGCTAGTTTTATTCCCGGTCATAAGGCCTAATACTGGGGAATCTTCCATTTTCTCATCTTTAACATCTTTCTTTAATTGGAGTCCCTCTGATTCTGCTGTTTCTTCTCTAGGTTTACTAATAACTTCACTCTCTCCAGAATTCTTGGAGGCATTTTCATCATCAGCACCACCTATGCACTAATAATGAGAATATCACAAGAATGTCAGTCATCAATATAGGTGATATATGACAGAATAACGAGGATTTTCCAAAATCAGAACTCATAAATAATTAGTGAAGCATAAAATTTCTCATAACTATCCAGATTATTGGGTGCCCAAATTTTTAACAAAAAGTTAATAAATCAACAGTACAACACTAGATTCTGCCCCCAATATCTCAATAAATAATGTTGATGAATGAATCTCATGTAAATTTAATTTATGCAAAGCAAGTGAACAGAGGGTGAGTTTGGCGCAACGGTAAGGTTGCTACCTTGTGATGTTGGGGTCACGGTTTCGAGTCAGGGAAACAGCCTCTGTAAAATAGGAAAAGGCTGTGTACATAAATAATCCCTATCACCCTCGCACAATGGTAGGAGCCCCATGCACTAGGCCACCCTCTTTTACAAGGTAATTGACTATTTTACAATTTATTTTGCTATAATAGATTATGTGCAAGGATCTCCAAAGTTGGTTGTGAACCGAATCTCAAATGTATAAAAAACATGATGTTGCGAATAATATTCAGGCTTCATTTGGTAACAAATATTACTTCTTTTAACCATTTTTATCAACATTAATTGCTATGACTTTCAGGGAGGGCAAACTAGTAAAATAATCAAATAAAGCAGTTACTCAACTCAATCGTTTTCTCTCTAATTTTAAAGGAATGTCGTTTTCTCTCTAATTTTAAAGGAATGTCTTCGGTGGGATATACGGCAAGTGCATCCATACCATTTTTCTCTCCCGCCCTACTTCCCACTTATGAAACAAGTGAAAGATATTCTAATTTGCTTTGTTTAACTCACTTTCCTCCCCTAAAACTGCCAATAGTACCCAACTCCCACATCAAGAGCGTGCTTGGAAACAGTTAGATAAATGGGGAAAAAAATTGACCACCCATGATAACTTCAATGAAAATGCACTTGACATCTATTGCTTAGTAGAAGTTAGAATACTGACGTGTCATATAGAAGATGAATTAATCACGGATAGGCTCCAATCTCTACTTCCAAACAATCACTATTATGCTTAATGTTGTTCACTTCCTGGTACTGCCTATCTGAAGTGGAAGTTACAATTCCACGTGGTATCTATGGGCTAAGTTCAAAGCTTCGTTTGTCTAGTAAATCAAATATTAAATTTTGAAATTTGGGTACAAAAAATGGTTAGGGCTCCCACTACTAAAAGATGGGCATTCTTAGTAGGTTTCACTTGTGTCATTATAAATAGCTCATTCCTCTCATATTTACCTAATGTTTGACTTATTCCACCCACTTCAACACAGTTTGTTTATCATATTTCCCTTGTTGTCGAGCTTCTCTCACTGTCCCCTATATTATCATTTGGAGATGTATGAGCACATGTTGAAGTCATTAACACTAAGTAGCCATTTTACTTAGGTAGAACAGTCAAAGGAGTTCTGAATGGTTTCCATATCGAAAACAATGGGTTTGCCCTTGTTAATTTAGCAAATATCCCGATCAGCCACTTGCGAGCCTCCTAAGTCCTAAACTGTAAATTGAAGTTCAATGATCAACCATCTTTGGATGTATTGAGGGATCTTGGTAGTTGAGGATCATGCATAGATCAAAATTGCAATATGTCCAAGATTTTCATACCTTTATTTATCAAGTTGATGGATAATGCAAGTCCAAAAATTCCAAGGATAAATTCAGCTCTACAAGCCAATTTATGTTATCAGTATTGGCTATTTTGGTTCAGTTGACTAGGGGTTTTACCATAACTAAATCTCTAATTTAATAATAACCCCATTTCTAAAAAAAATTGAAAAATGAGCCAAATTGAAGGTGATATTATCCATTGTGTAAAGGATTTGCGTCAAGCATTTTAATTATATTCAAGCACCTGATAATTATTTCATTTACCTAAACAAGTGCTACAAATACAGAAGTATACTTGCAGTTGTAGGGATTGGTAGTCCAAGACAAATTGGTGATATAATAGATTTGGATTACAAAAAGCTAGTACAAGACTTATATTGCGCCCACAAATAAACTTATGGACATAGAACGGAACACCTAGCTTCTAAAGGCATCTCCCATGTTCATTGGCCTTCTAAAATCTAATTATATTTTGAAATCCTTCAAAATGTGAATTTGGAAAGTAGAGCACAATTGTCATTTGATTAATAAATATAAGACATTGAACCCTAGACTTGTTAAACATTTTGATATCTGTTGAAAAAAAAAAAAAAATTGTTAATGTATTCTTTCAAAAGCCAATGGTTAATTCAAATTCATGGAACAAAATAGTACCATTGGGCAAGAGCAAACCAAAAGCAATGTTAGCATATTTCCCAGTAAAGAAAGACATCAAGTACAAAAAAAAAAATACCCAAATGAATTCATTGCACATTAATGGATTTGCTAATAAGGGTTGCATAATAGCCAACATTTTTTCCTTGTAGATAGTACAAATAGAAATTTTTATTTGATCGTTACAAAATCAAACAGATCAGACAATCTAGTGTATCCTTGTGATAAAAAAAGAGTTGCAGATCCCCAAAAATCTCATTCCAGATTCATAGGGGCTCTTTTGTTTGACTCAATAACAGCAAAAGTGCAAAACATTATTCAATCCAAATTGAGGTTGGCTGCATGAATCTCTTAACAAAACTTTCCGAGATCCTCCACATTTATTATTTTTATCTATTACACCCTATTTAGAATACAATTCCTGTTGCGAGTTCAAGAAAGGATTTCATTAAAACCTTGTTTTAATGGGAAAACCTCATCATCCAACCTTCAAATATAAGCTCTAGTTGATTTGATTTGGCTACATTTATGAATTCTCAGTATTCCTCCTTCCTAGTATGAATTATACAACTCATAAAAGAGAAAAGGCAGAAAATGAGCAAGTTCGAAAGCCAAATCTTTCAAAGAAGAAACATACAAAGAGGAGGGAGAAGTAAAACAAGCTTAGAACAGTCTGCCTTAACTATAATATGTTCACATTGTATGTCAAGCAAGAATTAAAAAAATCCGTAATAGTACCTCCAGCAAACATTGCTTTATAAATCTTTTATGCACATCCAGTGCATACTTCTCCATCCCTAAATCTTTCTCCAATAAGCGTCGAACCCCTTCAAAGGTTAAGGAACTGCAATAGAAAACAGATTTTGATAATCATTATTCATCTTCCAACTACATGATCAGTACATTCAGCCTAATACTAATGTATGAAGCAATATGCAACCTCAATTGCTTCCAAGTCCCAACTTGATTACATTTCAGCACCAAGCACAATAAAAAGGTGCAGGGCACTAATTTGAACCCTCTAATGAACTCTAACCATGCATGAATCGTAGGCAAAGCATGTAAAATGAAAGTTGAATAAGTGCCTAATAGTGATTTGCAATTCCTTTTTATTGTATTCCTAGATTGGTCTTCTCATATCAATGAAAAGAGAAACACAGCTCAATCCTTCTAGTTATACCATCCTATTTAATGCTCCTTCCTCCTTTAAGTCAAACATTATATCTTTTCTTTTCAATAATTCCTATATCTTTCCAATCCTTCTCAATCCACAATAAAGGAAATGTTCATTCAAGATATAAATCTCAGTTTGGGCCTATGGGCGTTTCTAACAAAGAGCAATGGATTCTTTCCAATTTCAAAATGACTACATACAAATATTGGTTATGCGACCACATCAACACCTAACCAATAATTTTACCAACAAGTAAGACGATAAAAACTAAAAAATTATTTTAAAAATATTAGAAAGAACTTATAAAGCACATGTCTATCACACAAATGACAGAGAGCTCAGATGTACTCTACTACATCTCTAAGTTCTCAACTTTCTCAAACAAGAACACAGAATTAAGGGGAACTTCCATTTTAGCACAGCTAGCATAGCATGGCTCATTTTCTACCACACATTCCATATGTACCGCCCTCAATTCCACCTAAACCAATCAATCATAAACCTAGGATGAAGATTCAAGCCAGTAAATTTCATGCTAGTGATTCCAAAAACACAATGAATTACAAAATGAGGCCACTCAAACCAACAACAACAACTAAACATGAAAGCATTATACAGCATTTCCTTCCAGCTCCTACTTCCTAAGACCCTTGTGCGATCCAAACAGAACCCACCACTCCCAACAGTCCTAAAAATACTTAGAACTAATCAGATAGACAAAACAACAGATGTTGAGTAGTAAAAAAGCCCTAGGAATTAACACAAAAAAAATCTCAAAACAGAGTTGCAAGAGCAGCACCAAACAAAACAAAAAAAAACAACAATGAAAGCAAAATTACACAGAGAGAGAGAGAGAGAGAGAGAGAGAGAACCGTACTCGGCTTGTTCCTTGAAGTGAGTAACGCGAGAGCGCATAGCGGTCTGGACCTGGGATTCGATCTCCGGCGCGTCTTCGGCCATTTTCTGGTTTCTCTGCTGTCGTCTCAGTCTCAACAACAGACGAGGAAGAGAGAGAGAGAGAGAGAGAGAGAGAGAGTCTGTGTCGTCTCTCTTAAACCCCGGAGGAGCGAAGTTGATATGGTGCACTCACGTGTATTTGATGCTCTACTATTTCAGCCGTTGATGCTGATCAAGCGGCTGACCGATGGAGATCTGATTTCGTACACCGCACCTGCACTTGCATAGAGCTTAGTGGACGCTCAGGTGACGTCATCATTCCCTGCTACGTCGTTTGTTTAGAGTCGCTAGAGCATTTGTTCGGTGCAGGGTTTTTTTCATGGCACGGGTAGTCTCTTGATTTTGCAGAGAGCAAATTTTGACTTTTTTCGTTTGAGATAGCGAGTCTGTCTTTGATAGCAAATTAAGGGATTGTTAAGGTTTGCAGTGTGGCGTAGATTCGCGTTAGGTTTTTATTTTTATTTTTTATTGTTGAGCGCACAGGATAGCAGGAGACGGGTGTAGAGAAAAAGAAAGTAACTTGGAAAGCGGTGGTTTAATCAGAGTTATAAGATCAACCTTTGAGTTTGTTGTCGAATCAGATGGCACACATGATGTTTGCGAGGGGTCGTTGGCAAAACCTCCCATGTGGTCGCATTGAACTCCAAATGCAATCGTTGTCAGTTGTTCGTGCTCTTCAGACTGGATGAGAGAATTCAAGTGAACTTTGATAATTCAGTTTGATGAGGTGGATTATAGTGCATTTGGTTTGATAATCGATATGTTTTAGTTATTGTGTCTCAATTAGATAGTGTCAATTTTTTATTTTAAATTTAATCTGTGAACTGAGTAGCCCACTAATTAATTAGATTTTTTTATTTTTTTTGTTAGACTTGTTTGAGTGCATTGATTTTCATATTCCAAGTTTTATATCGTTTTTGTTATTGATGAATTTGAATTAATAAATTATTCTCACTAATGACCATCTTGTGTTTGAGACTTGTCATCGTAGTGAAAAAAAGTGGATTGTCCCGCTTTTGTGCGTGAGCTCTAGGGTTTGATAGTAGCTTGTGGCGGCGGAGTGAGCAGGTGCTGGTGTGCGGCGGTGCGAGTTGGTAGCAAAGGCAGTGAATAGGAGTACGAGTAGCGTGGACGTCGGCGTGTGTAGCAAAGGGGTCGGACGGTGCTGCGGTGAGGGGCGACGTGAGGAGAGGAGTTGTGCGGTGGGATTGACATACAGTGCAATCGGAGATTGTGGTGTATGTGACGATGGCTCGCCGAGAAATGGGTCTGGATAAGGGTTTGGAGATGCTTTTGATTGGTGGTGAGGACGAGGGTGGGGTGGAGTTAGGGCTTCCGGAGATGGAGAAGGGAGGAAATGGGATCCCAAAATGGCGTTTTGTGGGTTGCTTCCTGACTCATTCCATGGTGAACTTTGATGCGATGAGGCATCAAATGGCGTCAGTGTAGAAACCGGCGGCTCAAATGCAGGTAGAGGAGGTCTTAGATGCAAGAATAGCGGGGGTGGAGCAACGATTCATTTTTGAATTTTATCATGAATCGGATCTGCAGAGGGTAGTGGAGGGGGGCCCTTAGTTCTTCAATCACGATGTGTTGGTGGGGAAACGGCGAAGGTGGATCTGTTTCAACTTTGGATGTGGGTTCAACTGCATGACCTACCGGAGGGATTTCGCACCGAGCGGGTATGTAAGAGCATAGGTGACCATATCGGTCAATTTGTTGAAATGGATCCGGGGAGCTTCACTCGGAATCGAACATCATACATCAGGATCCGGGTGGCCATTGATGTGCGTCTTCCTATCAAGAGGAGATGGAGGGTTCGAGCTATTGGGGGAGTGGTCGTGGATCAATTTCAGGTATGAGCGATTACCTAACTTTTGCTTTTATTGTGGGGTGTTAGAGCATAAGGATGTGATGTGTCAGGAGAGGATCAAGCAACCAAATGTTGATTCAAAGAGAGTTTATGGGGTATGGTTGAGGGCATCTGGTCGGCGAGCGAGTGGTTTTGTGGGTGCGAGGTGGCTGCGGGATGAGGCTCCAGGCTGGGAGCATGCGGTGCCGATGGAGGTGGGGATGCCAATTTCTGAAGAAGCAGTGAGGGAGTCAGAGGAGGAGGCCGGGTCAACAATCGTTGATGGGAAGAGGCGGCGGACCGATGACAAGGAAATTCAGGGAGGAGCGGAAATAGGGAATGCAGGCCATGTTGCGGTGGTCCGCCAGAGCGAGTAGTTGGGGTGGTGATCGGAGCTTATGGGCTCCGGATTGGAGCTAGAGTCTAGCCTCGGGTGGTGGCCTTAAATAGCCGACTAGAGTCTCGGATTAGGGCTTTAGTTTGTCAGTTGCTGATTTGCTATTTTTGGTTTATGTTTTGTTCGTTGCTCTTTTGGACGGGTTTGTATTGATCAGCGATTTAAGGTTCATGGTATGTGTCCGTAATATATCTCTAGTTTCGAGTCCAGTTGTTAGACTGTAACTTATATCATCATCAATAATAATCTCCGAATTGTTTCTCTTTAAAAAAAAAAAAAAAAAAAACAACAACAACGACGACGAGAGGTTGCTCCTTTGATACTGAAAATGAATTTGCGGACGGAGCAATCAAATTGACTACTGAAGAATGCTCTGTTTGGACTAATCAATTTGTTGCTGCCTTTGAAATTAAGCATATCCTCCAATATTATTCCATGTAGCAATCACATATATTAGGCCAAATATGTTTGTTGAGAACATAGCATTTGGACAAAGTGGGTTCACTCATGTAGATGTAGATACATATTGTTGCTTCACCATTCCACAAGTTACGTAATATATGTAACCAATGAAACTTGACCTGACCACATTACCGGAACCTTGATTTCCAGCTTTCCTACCCCATTTTCCTGCAACCAATAAATCTCAACCATCTGTCAAAAATGGTGGCCTTTAGCCAAACTAGTTGACTAAACTGGCTCACCAACCTCCAAGAATAGGTTTCCAACTCTGTAGACTTCAATGACACTCACTTTCATAGCTATAGAGATGGGGGTCCACTTCTAGCCTAGGTTGCCTAGTTAGTGAGGACCAAAACCTAAAAACAGTAAATGAAGGCATCATCAAGACATCAACTTTCAACCTCTTCTGGTTCTGCTTAACAGGAACATATGCCAGTGCAACCAAAACTAAATGAAGTATTTATCATGGTTCATCAGAAAAGAAAAACAGACGAGGAACAGAGAAATTTATTCACACCAAAATACAGTTCAAGCCATTCAACTACCTACTCTTGCGTGCTCCGAAAGTTCCCATTGATATGTATTTATGTAATACAAAGTACACGAGTGGAAATAAAAGTAATGAACTTTGAAATTCAAAATGCATTCCAGGTAAAATATACCTCGCCATACTTTACGAGCATGCAACAGAACTTCATTGGATATCAAATCTTGTGGCAAAGAATGCAACTTAGAAAATATCATATTTCCCAACTTCTGTTGAGTACTCGAGGGATAGTGAAAGCTTTTAGTTACATATACCAACGTGTGCAGTAATACTAGAATCCCATTGCATATGTCGATCCTTGCCTAGCATTAGTTCCTTACCTGGCGTAAATTTCTGATTTTGAATCTGCCAACTGAACTCGAAGATTTTGGTTCATAAGAAATCATTCCAAATCTCAAGTTTTCTGCACGAGATGCTCTACGTCCCCCAGTTCCACCTCACTTTCTTGCCATCCATGTTCACTCTGAAACAACAACTCAATTTGTTCCAAAGATTTGCCCTTTGTTTCTGGAACAAGTTTGTAGACAAAGAGAACGGAAAGAGCAGAGATAGCAGAAAAGATAAAGAATGTTCCACCAACTGTAATTGCCCGGGAAACTGAGAGGAAAGACATGGCAACCAGGCCACTGCATACCCTGTTACCTACTGCCCCTAGAGCCGCTGCTTGAGCACGCAGCTTTAAAGGAAAAATTTCAGATGTCAAAACCCAGCAAACAGGGCCTATTCCCACAGAAAAGAAAGCTACATTGCCGCAAATGGACAACACTGCCAACGCAATCCCAACCTGTCCTTGGCCCAGCAAGGTTAGGGAAAGCCCCAAAATGAACAAACAAACTGTCATTCCTATAGTGCTAACATAGAGCAGGGGCTTTCTCCCAATTTTGTCAATAAGAAAAATGGCAACCAATATAAACGCAGTCTTTGAAACACCCACTGCAACAGTAGCAGCAAGAAGCTTTGAATTACCATGAATCCCAGCCTCTTTGAAAATTTCGGGGCTATAATACACCGTAGCATCTATTCCCGTGATCTGCTGGAAACATTGTATTCCAAAACCAGTGACCAGCATCCGCCTAAGTGAAGGAGAAGGGCTTAGAAGCTCGCGCCACACAGCTTTCTCTTCACCCTTATCTTCGTCACTTCCAGCAGCAAGTAGTATTTCTCTAAGTCTCTCCTCCACCTCTTTCTCATCCTGATTTGTTTTTAACAGCACTAATCTTGCTTCTTCAACTCGATTTTGCATGACTAACCACCTAGGAGACTCGGGGATTATAAAAAGTGCAAATCCAATGAAGGCTGAGGGCAGAATACCCACAGCGAGCATAATTCTCCAACTTAAATGTACTGAAAGACCAGAAAATGCATAGTTTGAGACATAACCAAGTAATATTCCTAGATTAATGAAAATCTCAGGGAAGGAGGTCAGGGAGCCTCTAGAAATGGAAGGCGATATCTCAGCAATATAGACAGGGGCAATCATGACACCGAGGCCGATTCCAACTCCAGCCAAGAGCCTTCCTATCATTAGTACTTGGAATGAAGGAGCCAATGTCATTACAATTGCACCTATTTGAAAGACAACAGCGGCCAAGCCCATTGTCCATTTTCTACCAATAGCATCCGATGTTCTTCCACCCACTAAGCTACCGAAAAGTGAAACAATGCTCAAAATCCCAACAAGAACTTCTTCCTGAACCTCAGTTATCTTCAGATCTTCCTGAATGAATATGATTGCTCCGCTCATGACTCCTACATCTGTGGTTCAGAAACCCAAACATTAAAATGCAATCTTATTTCACTCATATTGCAACAAAAGAAAAAGTACAGAAACAGGCACTAAGTTAGTAACTTTCATGTTATTTTAATTGACAATTGGTTACTGGTGTAGGAGGTTTTTATTCAAGTGGAGGAAATTGTTGTAGATATTATAAGTCGATAGTACAAATTCCATGCTAGAGTTTAGAAGAAAACTTGTCATGAGTGTGCAGGGTACAAATTCCATATTATAAATACCATATTTAAATCTCAACTATAACTATTAACTCTAAAGCAAATATTTATTCTCTTAATAGCCTGCAATCACGTTTATGAAAAGAATAGTTCATATACACCAGATGAACAATCATATCAATGTATGAACAAAAAGGTCCAAAACTAAGAAACTACTCATATACATAGTAGATCTAACCAAATAGTCTTGCATCATACAGAAGATTATAATAGTCCATGCAACTTGATAAATAAAAAAAATGACTAATTGGTAGCAATCAAGCAAGAACCTCATCTAATCAGTTCAAATTATCACTGTCTTCATAAGTTAATCACAATGTTACATTTTCCACCTTAAGTTGATAGTCAATTGACAAAAAATTATCCAATTAACCAACAAGCTCAAATTCTATGAATTAGAGGCTTCCGTACACATTTTTCCCCTTTGCTGCATGAAGGCCAAGAGAAAAAGATAGAAAATTTAGCATCAAATTCAAAATTTGCAGTAACAAGATTCAAAATTTTGTTTTCATTTCAGATAAACAATCAAAAGATAAGAACAACAAAGTTTTATGATAACCAAAGTCAATTAAGAATCACAAGTCAAGTCAACGAAAGCAAATCCGGTAGAGATGAGAAGCTCACCATAGCCAAGAAGAACAGAGTTGAGAGAGGCAAAAATGGCACAAGCAATAACATACTTTCTGCAACTCCTCTTCCTCTCTAGTTGGTGATGATGGTGCGTCAAATCGAGATCATCAAAATCGTCAGAGAGCTCAGAGTCCATCCTTCTATACTTGTTTTTAGTCCCCAGAGAAACAGCGGACAGACCCATCTCTGCAGTCCCGTTTTCTTGGACGCCCATCTCCTCCACCTCTAGCTCCAATCCAGATACAGATGAAAACAAAGAAGACCCAGAAGCTGAAATGAGAGGCTTTGACTGTTAAAACACCATGGACTGAGGCAGGGATTGGTCTGGATCTGAAAGAAGAAGGAGAAGACTGAGCCAATCAAGTGGGTCTTTTTATAATGACGCTAATGACGCAAGAATCTTGAAGAAATGCTGAGGATTTATTATGTAGAATATTAAGAAGTAAACATCAAAAAGCAGCCAACTTTTACTTTAAATAATAAGGTTTAATGGCGATTCCTAGGTCCCTTCGCACAACTATGGTCCTATTTTTGAGGAGTTTTCCAACTTGATTTTTTTTTTTTTTTTTTTTTGTTTTTTTTTTTGGGCAAGTAAAATTTTTCTGGTTTCTGTTTTGGACAATGAAAATTTTGGTAGCGTTTGTATTAACATTTTTGGTTTGGGAATGAGAATGAAGAATGAGATTGGGAATGAGATTCTTATTGATGGTGTTTGAATTAAAACACACTCATTTCCATTCCGATTCCGATTCCGATTCTCATTCTCACACCTTTTAGTAAGTTGATTCTTAAATTACAAGTAAAGTTTTTTTTTTTGTATAATTATTTAGATATTTGTAAAAGTGCGAATAATTTGAACGATTTCATTTTTACAAATTTTTATTTTTGTTAACTAAAGATAATAACAATTGGAAAAAAAAAATGATTTTCATTCCCATTCTCATATTTTAATTGATCCAAACAACATTTCATGTGAATCGGAATGGTAATGGAAATAGAAGGAATGAGAATTGGAATGAGAATCATTCTCATTTTCATCAAAATTTTAATCCAAACACAACATTATTACACATACTTAAAAACATTCAGTTTTTTTCCTATACTTTTACATTCTTTTTGAATACCATCATTTTAAACAATAATAGGAGCAATTATTAGGAGGATTTCGAGGCTTGCAAGTTGCAGTTTCTTCCAAATGAAATTAACTCACAGGTAATGTGCAGCCTCATATAGAAGTAATATATTTTTATTTACATACCAAAAATAAATATGATATTAAACGTAAAAATAATGTAACACATGAATGTATGTATATGTTGTCGGTGACATTGTGTGTACCATGAAGTGAACATAATATATGTAAATGCGTGGGTAGCACTAGCAGCCCCACCCCCAACACATGGGATGTGAACATGTTTAAATACGACTCGTAGCTTTAATGTCTTTTCAAGTTTGGTATGCTCTTCCGTCAATACTAATATTGACTCTAAGGTGTCGGTTGTGTTCATTTCACTCAGCTTTTGCCTTTTAGTAAAAATAAAGGTTAATTGCAGTAAAGCTCTATGAGAAATTGACTAATTGCAGAGAACCCACCAGTAAAACGTATTTTCGCACGTAATTTACCAATAATTTGCTACAGTAATTTTTCATCCATTTCCATTCATTTGGCCGTTAGTGTTAGTACAAAAAGATCATTTTACCCCTACATTATGATTGTTTAAAAAAAAATGGCAAACAAGACCTTATACTGTTCATCTTCTCCAATACCTACACTGTTCACCACCACCGGATCTGCAGATCTGCAGATCACGGCCGACCACCACCGGCCACCACCAGCGTGTCTCTCTCTCCCATCTCCTTTGCCACCACCACCACCGCCGTCTCTCTCTTCCGAACAGCCACCACCACCCTTCTCTCTCTCTCTCGGCTGGAACGACGGCGCAGACGACGCCTCCCTCCGCTGCTCCACCACAGACCACGACGGACCACCATGGACCACCACGAGACCTCCGCGGATCTGGGCTCGATGGAGGACTTGGGTCGGCGACGGGGGCTCTGCGGGAGCTGCGGCGGTGGAGGAGGTTCGCCGGCGACGGAGGCCGGCAGGGGGATTTTTTTATTATTATTTTTTTTTCAAATTTGATTTCATTTGGCTTGATTTGGTTTTAATTGGTTTGATTCGGTTTTAGTTTTGTTGATTTAATTTGATTTTGTTGGTTTTTCATAAAATCCGGCGAAAATGCATATTCCGGCAACCGGAAAATTCATATGGTTACCGAAACTCTCAAGGTCATCAAGAGGAAGAAGAATAAGAGCATTTCGGTCATTAAAAAAAATTAATCAACATCTGTTAAAAATTCCATCAATTTTAACGGTTAAAACTACTGTAGCAAACTATTGGTGGGTATGTGCGAAAGTACGTTTCACTGGTGGAGTATTTGGTTTTTCTCTTTCTTTTTTAACGCAATAACTATTTGGCTTTCGAATATATGATTTACAAATATTTTTGAGTTAACCGCTAATTACAATAACTAAGTTTTTTCAGTCATCTCTTTCGTGCCTGCCTTATGATTTACAGATATGTCGTCGGATATTATGCCATAAACATTAACAAATCTAGTTGTCAATATCAGCTACAATTGTGGAATGAGTGTTGTCAAATAAATAAGAAACAAAGTTAGGCCCAATCTTCAGGGAACATCACCGAATCCAAATAGTTGGGCTACCCAAACCCAAAAGCCCACTAAATTCGATCCCTCTGATTTATTAACCATTCTCTTCTTCCCGAAGCCCCCAAAAACCAAATTTCCTCAAGAGAGATCAGAGAATCTACAATGGTGTTCGTATCCACGCCAGACCACAAAACCCTATCCCTAGACCTAAACCCCAACACCACCACCCTCCACGCCCTTAAGCTACAGCTTCATCAAATCTCCAACATACCCATCTCTCTCCAACGCTTCCTCATCCCCTCTATTTCTCAATCTACCGGAAATGACTCGCTCCTCCTCTCCCATCTTGGTGTCCGGCCCAACTCCACTCTCACCCTCCATGTGCCCCTCCTTGGCGGCACGCAGCCTCCGGGCGGCCCTCCCAAGCCCCGCCTCGAGTTTCTCAACTCAAAGCCGCCGCCTAATTACGTCGCCGGGCTTGGCCGTGGTGCTACTGGATTCACTCCCCGATCCGATATCGGTCCGGCTCGGGCTGCGCCCGATCTACCTGACCGGTCCGCTGCTGCGGTCGGAGGTGCTGCTCCTGGGGCTCCCGCGGTAGGGAGGGGACGAGGGAAGCCAGGAGAGGAAGAGGAGGACGAGGAAGCGGACGAGAAAGGGTACGATGAGAATCAGAAGTTTGATGAATTTGAGGGTAACGATGTGGGGTTGTTTGCTTCGGCGGAGTACGATGAAGATGACAAGGAAGCCGATGCTGTGTGGGAGGCGATTGATAAGAGGATGGATTCGAGGAGGAAGGATCGCAGGGAGGCCAGGCTGAAGCAGGAGATTGAAAAGTACCGTGCTTCAAATCCCAAGATCACGGAGCAATTTGCAGATTTGAAGAGGAAGTTGTACGATATGTCCTCCACCGATTGGGAAAGCATACCGGAAATTGGTGATTACTCGCTGAGGAACAAGAAGAAGAGGTTCGAGAGCTTTGTCCCTGTGCCTGATACTCTGCTGGAAAAGGCTAGGAAAGAGCATGAGCATGTTACTGCATTGGATCCAAAGAGCAGGGCTGCCGGAGGAACTGAGACGCCGTGGGCTCAGACCCCAGTCACGGATTTGACTGCAGTGGGTGAGGGGAGAGGTACTGTGTTGTCACTGAAACTTGATAGGCTGTCAGATTCTGTTTCGGGGTTGACAGTGGTAGATCCAAAAGGGTATTTGACTGATTTGAAGAGCATGAAGATTACCAGTGATGCTGAAATTTCGGATATTAAGAAAGCTAGGTTATTGCTGAAGAGTGTTACACAGACCAATCCAAAGCACCCTCCTGGTTGGATTGCAGCTGCGAGGCTCGAGGAGGTGGCTGGTAAGGTTCAGACAGCTAGGCAGTTGATTCAGAAGGGGTGTGAGGAGTGTCCTAAGAATGAGGATGTTTGGTTGGAAGCCTGTAGGCTTTCAAGTCCTGATGAAGCCAAGGCAGTGATAGCTAGGGGAGTCAAGTGTATACCCAATTCTGTGAAATTGTGGATGCAGGCTGCAAAACTGGAGCATGATGATGCCAATAGGAGTAGGGTTTTGAGAAAAGGACTTGAACATATTCCTGACTCTGTCAGACTGTGGAAGGCAGTTGTGGAGCTTTCCAATGAGGAGGATGCAAGACGATTGCTTTCAAGGGCCGTGGAGTGTTGTCCTTTGCATGTTGAATTGTGGCTCGCGTATGCCAGGTTGGAAACTTATGATCAAGCTAAGAAGATACTCAATAGAGCAAGAGAGAAGCTATCAAAAGAGCCTGCAATTTGGATTACTGCTGCCAAGCTGGAAGAAGCTCATGGAAACACTAACATGGTAGGAAAAATAATTGAGAGGGGTATCAGGGCCTTGCAGAGAGAAGGATTGGTGATTGATAGAGAAGCATGGATGAAGGAAGCTGAGGCTGCGGAACGGGCAGGATCAGTTGCTACTTGTCAGGCTATAATTCGAAATACTATTGGAATTGGAGTAGAGGAAGAAGATAGGAAGAGGACATGGGTTGCTGATGCTGAGGAATGCAAGAAAAGGGGTTCAATTGAAACAGCCAGAGCAATTTATGCACATGCCCTTACTGTTTTCTTAACAAAGAAAAGCATATGGCTAAAAGCTGCACAGCTTGAAAAGAGCCATGGAACCAGGGAATCTCTTGATGCTCTGCTTCGCAAAGCTGTAACTTACAGGCCACAGGCTGAAGTTTTGTGGCTCATGGGTGCCAAGGAGAAATGGCTTGCTGGAGATGTGCCTGCTGCTCGAGCAATTCTTCAAGAGGCTTATGCTGCCATTCCCAACTCTGAGGAGATTTGGCTTGCAGCTTTCAAGCTTGAATTTGAGAACAAAGAGCCTGAGAGAGCGAAAATGCTTCTTGCCAAGGCTCGAGAGAGAGGTGGTACAGAAAGAGTTTGGATGAAATCAGCTATTGTTGAAAGAGAATTGGGAAACACTGATGAGGAGAGGAGGTTGCTTGATGAGGGACTAAAGCGCTTCCCTTCATTTTTCAAGCTGTGGTTGATGCTTGGGCAGCTAGAGGAACGACTTGGTCGCCTGCAGCAAGCTAAGGGTGCTTATGAGTCGGGTCTGAAGCACTGCCCCAATAGCATACCTCTTTGGCTTTCACTTGCCAACCTGGATGAAAAGATGAATGGGCTTAGTAAAGCTCGAGCAGTTCTCACCATGGCGAGGAAGAGGAATCCTCAGAATCCTGAACTCTGGCTAGCTGCAGTTCGAGCTGAATTCAGACATGGAAATAAGAAAGAATCTGACATCTTGATGGCAAAGGCCTTGCAGGAAGGCCCCAATAGTGGCATACTGTGGGCAGCTTCCATTGATATGGTTCCACGTCCTCAAAGGAAGACAAAAAGTGTGGATGCTTTGAAGAAGTGTGATCAAGATCCACATGTCATTGCGGCTGTGGCCAAGTTATTCTGGCATGATAGGAAGGTAGACAAAGCCAGGAGCTGGCTCAACAGGGCTGTGACTCTTGCCCCAGATATGGGTGATTTTTGGGCTTTGTACTACAAATTTGAACTCCAGCATGGGGATGAGGAGAATCAGAAGGATGTTTTGAGGAGATGCACTGCAGCAGAACCAAAGCATGGGGAGAAATGGCAAGCAATTTCTAAGGCAGTGGAAAACTCCCACCAACCAACTGAAGCGATATTAAAGAAAGTTGTAGTTGCTCTTGGGAAAGAAGAGAGTGCTGCTGAGAATAGCAAACACTAGTTACTTGTAAGCATGTGGCCATAAAAGCTTTTCTTCATTTGGTATGTAGTTTAGAGTCATATTAGTATGAAAAATGGTGTACTTGTGGTGATTAGTCTACTGTACTTTCTCTTAGCAAAAAAAAGTTTTTCTTACCTTGGTCTTATATACACATTTTTATTTTTTTGTATGGATCAATATTGGAGCATTTGTCTTTGCTTTTATTTATCTTCATCGGCTAAGCATCTAATTATTTGTATGTGGAGAATTAGTCACTGTGCTTTACTGTATGTTTATGTGATTGTAAATTATATGGTCATATCTTTGTTTTAACTCATTTTTTTCTCTGTTCTAAATGTTTTCTGAATGTGGTTGGTTGTATGATGGATACAACACATATCTTGAATTTTCAGTCTTACAATTTGTACTACGAATATTTATTTGAAGTTGAGAACTTTTCAAGTGCTTTGAAAATGGATTACATTATATGCAGGCCTTAGTTACTGGATTCTAATGTTGTGCATCTAACAGTCCATTTTACTGTGACAGAGCTATACAGGTTGAGAGGAAATTACTTAATGTGTATCCAATGTCGATTTGGAATTATGGAGAGTTGTTTTTTTTCAGATTTCTACCCATGCCTTACAGGTTGCTTTGATTGAGTCCCTTTTTTCTCTCATCTTACTGCTTTCTTTTGATATTTCCATTATACTGTTAATCGATCGTCTAGATTTATGTAGGCTGTTTATTGTTTAATTAGATGCATATATGATAACTGTTTAGCATGATTTCCAGCATCTGGTGTATGCACCAAAATGTGGGCATGTCTATGAACCAAGAGAGTTGGTTTTCAAATGATGCTCAATTCTTGTTTTAATCCAGCTAACACCTGACTTTATCAGGCTTGAATCACTCAAAACCTGAATTTCAAGTTAGTGTATATATATGGGGTACATAACTTTGAATAGCATAGACCTCATACATCCTGCAAATTTTTAGTGTCAACAAGATTTTTTAAGTTTTAACTAACCTGTGCTACTCTGTTACCAATTTTCTCTTCAGACCTTTGGTAATGTACTTCTGAGAGGGTCGCAAAAGATCAAAAGAAGCCTGAACTAAGAATTTGGTCTCTAAACAAGTTTTGTTGTGGCACTGTAATCAGGATAGAGAGTGGAATCCTTGCATGGTGAGCATGTTGCAGATGTTGCTGTCTTCGTAGGCTTTGGCACCATCAAACTCTGCTCCTATCATTACTGAGCTGTTTAGCCCATTCAAGTCTCCAGCAAGACCTCTCAGATCTCCAGGTTAGCCTTAAGGAGCACATTCCCAACCAGGGTGTTTCTGTTTCCTGAATCATATGAATATTATTTTTTGGCACCTCTCTTGCTCTTCAGAGTTCAGACAAAACAGAATTGCACACATGCATATGCAAAATCAATTTCAAGCAAAAAACAAAGGCCATTCCTATGAATGCTGTGAAAATTACTTTGATTGACAGTAGATGGAATGTTGCATGCTTGTCAAAATGTGTGTTGGCTTTATATATTTGAACTGTGAACTAGTACCTGTAATAAGTTAATAACAATGGTGAGATGCTTGAACGGGTAATCAGATTAGCTTCATTTCATCTATCAGCAGTCTGGAGAGGAGGAAGTGGCCAAGACGGTTAGTCGTAAAACTGAGTTCAAATCCATCAGCTGTATAAAGATGCCCCCCCAAGCAGTGGCAAAGTAAACAGCAAGTTATTTACAACTGCATGACACTATTAACGGAAGCATGATCATGATGATGCATAACTGTGTGCTCCTCTTTTTCATTTAGCAGTCCTCTCTCCACCTTGAGAAAGTTTCTGCATATCATGATTACATGCCATATTCCTGTTTCACCAAGAGTCTAAGCTTGTGATTAAACCTAACCCAGAGGAAGCTCTGGTTACAATCACGTTTCCCATATTTCTGTCAGGTGCATCCTGGTTGATTGCTGGAGCTGTGGAATCTGTTTGGGCTCCATTCCAATAGCTCCAAACCCCACTCTCTTTTTTCTCAGGTCCTGCGAATGCGAAGGAAAGTCCATGCATTATGCAGAGCTCAACAAAAAAGCTGAAATTTTCTGCATCTAAAATGCACATTTTGAAATTGCTGCTAAACTCATTCCAGAACACTTCAGGAAAGCCTATTTTATAGTCATTAAATGAGACCAGTGCCATTACCTAATGCTGTACTTACTACTCATTTTTCAGGATGACTCATCTGGCAAGGAGATGAACACCACCGGGTTTATTAGTAAATCTTTTACCTAATATTACATTCTTGCTGCTTTTTTTCCCTCTTTTTTTTTATAAGCTGCTTTTTTCCCTCTTCTTAACTCTTAACACCATTGCTTAGTGTCAATTCATTGCCTACATTCTTGTTGCCTACAAATGGATTGAAAATAGAGATGTATGTGCATACGTAGGTTGTTTTTTGTCACAGGCTTGAGCTCAAAATTGAACTTCCTGGTCAATGCAGTATCAGTACTTTATCTGAAATCGGAGAGAAGAGTGGAACAAACTACTAGCAGCTTACCTCTTAGTGTACGGAGATGGCAGAAGAAAGCATAGATGTTGCTTGGAGTAGGAGAGACTACAACTGAGGTCTGTGCCAACCTCATCTTGAAAATATTATTGGTTGTGTAGAGCTTTCTTCAATAAAATAGCAATGTTTTGCATTGAGCATAGATAATAAAGTAGTAATGTTCTAGCACTGAGACTCCAATCAGATTGAGTTTTGGATTCTATTGATTACAAGCAGCTATTTGGTGGATGATGCTACATTTGATTACATACTACGTTTAAGAAGATAGGTCTTCCTGTGATATATGCCATTGTTTGGTGTATTGATGTGTTGTTATTGAATCCTAGTTCTTCCCATAAACATGTGGTGAAACTTAAATCCTATCGTAGGTTTGGAGTTGAATACTTGTAGAAGAAGTTTGTAGGACTGTGGATCCTTATCATTTGGAGTAGGAACAAAGGAAACTTGTGAGTTGTGAACTTCTGTTCAATTTTTTTAAGCCTCAATCAGCAAATGTTGACATAAACACAATCATATATTATTTTCAGTCCAAGTTGCTGTCCTCTTATTGAATGCATTACTTAATTTCTCCCAAGTTATTGCTGAACTCAATAATCTGATTTGTTTACCTAAATTATGCTGAACCAAGATCTACCCTAAATCTTATTCATGACTCATAGTAAATCAAATTTTGTCTTTAATGTGTTGATTGGTATTAAGATACATAGTTCCATGGCATGCCATGCCAAACCAGTGAATCTCAATAAGTTCGAAAATGACAGCAGCTACAACCTGACATGGGCTGCGTTGGGTTTGGTTAGAAGAGAGGACCAGTAACTTCAACAATCCCAGATATTTTCATTATTTTTACATACTCTTATCATTTCTGAAACCATATACTATTATTTTCCTATTGTTGCTTCATCGTTATCGCGCCGTCACATATAAGAAATGTTGATGATCTCATGGGCCGGCGACCGGACCCACCTTTCGCCATCAACCTTGGCCGAATTCTTCTTATCTTTAACAAAAAACTAATGCAGGAAATTTCCACTAAGAAAGCTTGTGCTTCATTACCTCTTTATTCTCAGTATTTTTAATATCTTGTAGAGGTGATAAACAATTCTTGAACTGGGAGGATTCCAAAACATTCAATAATATAGTATTATTAAAGAACAATGCTTATCATGTTACCAAAACATTAAAGAATACCAGAAAACTGTGCTATTTCCACTGATAACACATTAAGCACAAAAACAGTAAAAAGTTGTTTCACTTTGGTAGATTCAATTTTGGGTTAATCAATCATTTTCTTGTTGGTGTTGATGCTTTTATTCCTTTAGCTTTTGCATGAGATGAAAAGGCTAGCTAAGAACAAGATGGATTAATGGAATCTAACAATGACCGATCGAGGTGTCATCTTTGTCTTGGCTTTCTGGCATTTTCTGTTCCTTTCTTTGTTTTCTTTGTTTTGGCAAATACCCAAAAGAGAAAAGGCTAGAGAGAAACAAAAGATTGTTATTGTGAATCTTTTACATTTGTTGAGTTGGGATGTTTCTTTTTCTTTATCAAGATTGGAATTTTCAGGAAAAGGAGCGGGTCATGGTCGTGAAAGAGAAAGCGTTACGAGTGACTAACATTTTATGCAGATTCTTAAACCAGATAGCTACAAGGGAAAAGGCTTATCAGATTGTTATGTGTTTCCGATTTGAGCAAGAGCTAATGACAAAGTTCATAGAACAAGAAAATATCTGAATATTATCTATCACTGAAATCAAAAGAGATACAGTACATTACAACCATACATATCAGAAGTGACAAATATACAAAACTACAAAGCTGCTTCAATCATCTCAACAGTGAGAAGGAGATCACAAAACTGTCTCCCTCCATGCTGGTCTCTTCATCAACCACTAAAACAGCAGCAGCAGCAGCAACAACCAGGAAAAGCAATTAAAAATGTGCTTTGTGATGATCATCAGTTTTGATACTACCTAAACTTCGTACCCTGACAAATCTAGCACTAGGAGGATTAAAAGTATGGGGTCCATAAAGTGCTGAAAGGCCTGAAATATGCAGCCTTTTGTGCACCTAATGGAGGAGGATACAAAAGAAGTTTTTATTCAAGCCAAAGTGTGGATTTTGAAGCTTCTAAGGTTCTGAAATGGAGTAACAAAGTTCCAAAGGATTCACAGGTTGGGTTAAAAGTTTCAACCAGTGAGCTGAGCAAGGTTTAAAAAAAAAAAAAAAAAAAGTTGGTTCAAGATGTAAAAAAACTGAAAATATCCTAGGAAGAAAAGTGAAGGAGCTTGAAGTTGAAACTAAGGACTATTTCAAAGAACCTGAAAGCTAAAAAAAAAATCATGTTTTGACCTTTCAATCTTGATGCTGATCTCTCCAAAAGAAGGGCTTCATGGATGAAGATGAAGCTGAGCCCAAGAAATCTTGTGGTCTCTGCGGATCAGAATCAGTGAAGTGAGGCTGATTCGGATTGCCAAATTGCATCTCTGAGGGAAGCTCCAAATCATCCCAAACAGCACTACCAGGACCCCAACCTTCCGGAATTGCATTGAACCAAGCTTCAGCCATGTCTCCCCAAGCCAATTCCTCTCCAGAACCCCCTGTTGTGGCCGTGGCCTCACTCGAAGCGAGTCCCGAATCATAGCTGGGATTATAATCTTCTTGAGGTGGCGCCGGAGGAGATGAAGATGAAGGCGGTGGCATTGCCTCCATGTCCATAGTCTTGAGCTCTTCAGGAGCTTGCTCAGGCTGTTTAGAGTATGTTGGTGATGTTGGAGCTGTGGCAGTCTCTGGTTTACCTTTGTTGAGAAAAAGCTCAGGGAAGTTGAGCCTAGCATTCTCTCCTCTCAGCTTGAAGGCCTCGCGGTCATAGGCCATGGCAGCGTCCTCGGCTGTGTCGAAGGTGCCTAGCCAGAGACGAGTCCTGTTCCGAGGGAGACGAATCTCAGCCACCCACTTGCCCCAATGCCTCTGCCTCACTCCCCTGTAGAGCTTAGTAGTGTTGAGAGGCTGCACCGGAGGCCGGAACACAGGCCTGCCGTCCGGCCCCAACCTGCTCATCATCATCATCCTCCCCCTGGGGCTTAAATTGAGAGCATCACTCCAGTACTGAAGAAGCTGCTGTTGCTGCTGCGGCGAGGAGGTGGACAGGTCTCCGGTGAAGAATGCTGCCGGATAGCCGTAGCCATAACCTTGCTGTTGCTGGTAATGGTGAGGACTAAAAGATATCATCTGCTGATTTTGCTGAGACATGTTGGTGTTGGTGTTGGTGTTGGTGTTGGTGTTTGTGTTGGTGTTGGTGTTGGGGTATATGGGAAGAGGTGTGGTTCTCAACTGTGGGTTGATTTGCATTTGCTGGTGAGAGCCTTCCAAGGAGAAAGGAAAGAAGAGTCTCGGAGAGGGAGCTGAATTGGGATCAGAAACAGAGGAAGGTGTTTGATGATATGCTCCAGAGGCTGGGAGTAGCTCCCGGCGCTCCGGGCTCCGAACCTTCTTGAGAGGCCTGAGAGACATGGAAGCTTCATCAAAAACTGGCTTCCAATGCCGCCTCTCGATCTCCATATCGTCAACAACGCCTTTCTTGGACTTGGATTTGCCACTGTTATTGACTGCAGCCATACCACCGCTCGCTCTCGATGCTCTCCGAACTGAACTGAATTGTTTTTTTTTTTTTGTTTTGATAAGTAACTAAAGAAACCTATATACAGAGAACTCTTTGAAAAGCAGAGCAAGATTCGAATCAAAACACCCAGACGAAGATTTCAGTCAAAAGATTAAAAAAACACAGACGAATCTTGGAATTGGGGATTGGTTTTAAAAGATAATCCGATCAACTCAAAAACAGAATCGGATACCCAAAGTTTCAATTTCAAATCTTGAGTAACCCATCTGAATTCTCATAAGTAGTAAATGAAAAGAGAGAGAGAGAGAGAGAGAGAGAGAGAGCGAGCGAGCGGCGGAGATGCGTGTAAAGCAATCCAACAAAATGTTATCGACAGCTTGGAGTGAAAACAGGGGATGGTGTTATGATTTAGGGTGTGGAGAGCAGAGGAAGAAGAAAGGGGGGGTTTATAAGAGAGCAGGAAAAGATCTGGAGAGGACTTTGTGGAGGTGCGCACAACAGAATTAGTACAAGTCTTGTGGTTGGTTGGCTCCTAGTTGGAGTCGGACCCACACGCCTTTCCTTTCTCTTACCAATTTCCTTCCTTCAACTCCAAGTCCTCTCTCTCTCTCTCTTTTCCCGTTTTTCTCACTCCAATTGCTCATTTACTAAAACATTGCAATTCCATATTTATTTGTTACTGTCAATTTGACACTATTAATATTTGTAGCCATTATAAAGTTACTCTCTAGGGTTATAGATATGTAGTGTGAGAGTAATTCTATACGGAAGTTACACGCAATTGAATCAAAGTTCGTCATTTATTATTTTGTGATTGACCATACGTTGAATTTATGATCATTTAATATGCCAACTTTTTTGCAGCTATTGAATTCAAGTTCATCAATAAATGAATCGCAGCACTATTCAACATGAATAGTTTACAACAATTTTTTTTTTAATGTTCATAATTTTTATCTACTTTAACATTTAGGACTTCACAACTTTATTATACTCATAGTTAATTAAATCAATGGGTCCTATAAATACACATTCTACTCTTTCAAAAGAGAGATCAATTAATTTATATTATCACACGATCGTTCAGTCATGCAATTTGAACGGCCTCTAAGTCTCTCAAACGCATGCAGTTTTAACGGCCCAACTCATTTGTCGTTTATTCATGTGCACGGCCGTTCAACTAACACACCAGCCTGGAAAATTTTCTTTAGCTTTACGCGTTTTCTCTCATTTTATTCTTTCTTTTTCAACCACAAAGCTCCACATTTCTAACACTTTATTCATATTTCATATATCTAAACTAAGCTACACTCACTCATCACTCAATCGTGATTAACAAAGTTTGTTGGCTTATAGTGTGTGTGTATATATATATTTCTTATAAAAATCAAAATAAATTTATAAATTGTTCCCATACTATATTTGTGAGGTTTCTTAGAGTTGGGACAGTCCGCATTGAACACATGAGTTTGGGCACCAACTTTAAAATTCTACGAACAAAAGAACAGTCAACGGATGGTTCTGGTCCGTACAAGTGTGGCAGTGTATTTCAAAGTGGACGGTGAACGAATAGATTCTCGAATCTTGCACTCTGAATTTGCTCATTTTGTCTCAAACAACATAGTACGTACACCAATTGCTCTTCAATGAGTCTTGCCTGTTCCTCTTGGCTTCTTGGAGCTCATGAGTCATGACATGATGAGCAGCCCACAGATCGAGCACAGACCACAGCACCAAAACCAGCACCAGCACGCACACCCATGCATATATACATATTCTATTCTGTGTACTAGATTCGCAGTTGAGTACTAGGTTCAATCTCAAATCTTAAATGTTACTTCAATTATTATGTTCTGTAATAGAGAACAGAACACAATATCTACAACTTAAAGGACAACTTCTGTAGGCAGCAACCTTTGATGTTAGTGGTCGTTTGGTAACACTTCTACTTGCTTTTGAAAACACTTCTATAAGTAGTTGTTGTTTGCTAATATAAGCACTTAAAAGTGATTTTGTAGTGTATATATTAATATTTTAATGAACAATAATTACAAAACTTGAAATAATATAGATTCTCTCTCTACTTCTTATGACAGAAGTAAAAAAATTCTATTTCTTTTTGCTTCTTAATAATTGCAAAAGTAGATAGAGAAAATTAGTTATTTTTAGGGATAATCACTTTTTTAGTACCCAAA
>JAYMTH010000105.1:0-31348 GCA_036897465.1 Pelargonium australe
GACCGCTATAGTGGTTTATACTGTTTGTTTTTTTTTTTTTTTATTTAGAAGGGTAAAATAGTCATTTTAACAGCTGGGATGGAGATTTGGATGGAAAATTAGATGGATAAATGATCGGTATACTTCAGGGTTACAATACTTTAGGGAAGGCAGGGTTAAAAGGTGTCAAGTAGAGGGTAAATATGTGTTATTTTCCCTTTTAGTTATTGTTCAAAGCACTTTCAAATAAAAAGGTTTCCAGTACAACAAACAGACCCTTAACTCAATCAGGCCAAGGCCCATTAAGCCCATCCCGACAGATGGGCTCCAGGTAATAAAAAGGACTTGTGAAGGGTAAATAAGGAAAAACAGTACAAATTTTTTAGGAATTATACCGTCCTGTGAACATATAGATATTGGGAGATACTGGGAGAGCTAGGGTTACGGATTGCGCCAATTTCAGCAGAAGAGAGTGAGCTCTCGATTTCTCAGCAAAATGGTAATGTCTCGCATCGATTACTCTTGGTCAAATTCTGATTTTTTTTTTAATTTTTTTTTCTTTTATCGCCTGGTTTTAGCTTTCGATTTTGCGGTTCTATGTCTGTGAGTTGTATTTTTTTTTTATGGTGCAGAGTTTGCAAATAGGAAAGTGAGCAAAAAATTGTGATTCGGATAGTGTTCTTAAATGTGTAATTGAAGCTTTTGTTTTTTGATTGCGTACTCTGTAGTCATTAGCATTCATTTGACTCATTTCTGGCATATTTTCTGATTGATTTTATGGAATTTTTTGCATATAGTTTTTGTAAATCAATTGATAGTGGGTTTGACAAGAAGCAGCAATAACATTGATGTGTAGTGCCTCTGCATGTTATTTTTTGTAGAAAAATAGATAACTTCTGGCAAAATTTATAGTTAAACTACTCTTAGGCTTATTCTTTTAAATTTGTCAATTTTACTTCTTTTTCTTTTTAGTGTTGGTTGTAAGTACAGTCTGTTTGATTAGACGATAGAGAACATAATTGAATATATGAGTCTATTGTAGTCTATTGTACTTGATAATATATGCCCCAATTCATGTGATCAAGGAGCCTAAGGAATGGTAATAAAAAATACAATTGGAAGTATCTGAAATCAAATCCTTTATCTGCTAACACATAGTATGAGCTGACTTTTCAATGTGGGCGATTCCACATGCATTGTTGTAGCGATCTATGTGACTTTTATAATAGAATATGTAATGTAATTTTGTAAAAGCTGGAGTGATGTGAATGCTCATAGGTTCAAGCAAAATTAAGCATAGATATTCATTTTAGGTTGCATTGTCTTGGGTAGTCATGGCATTACTCCTTCTAAACACTGTATTGTGTGTACTGGTAGGTGAACGTTCCCAAGACAAAGAAAACATACTGCAAGAGCAAGGAGTGCAAGAAGCACACCTTGCATAAGGTCATATATACTGTTGCCTAATGTGTTTGCAGAGGTGCAAGCATTTCGAGATTGGTGGAGACAAGAAAGGGAAGGGAACATCTCTATTTTGAACATCATGTGCCGATTTCAGACCCATGTTTCAGTTACTTGTTAGCTCATGTTGGTTCTCAAATGACAGTTTCCTTATTATGTTTCTTTTTTCTGCTGTTGCTTTCTGATGTAGTACAAGACATAAATGGTTGTACCATCTGCTCATTTTAAAGAAATAGTAATGGAAGATTGGAAGTCAGCAAAATTTTGGAGAAAATGCTAATTTATTTGTGTCACAAAGTTGAATGATAACATATTTTGTTCTTTATCAAATGGTCACAATTTGTGGTGTGCTTTGTCTATAATCATTTGGCCTCAAAAGCTCCATTTTCTAAACCATTGAGTTGGTTGAAATGAAAAACCAAATAAGATTCTCACTCAATCACATTTCAACTAAACTAAACTACCCATTTTGCACAAGCTTTGAACCAATCCACACCATTGATGAAAACAAAAGCTTTTAGAGTACCAAGCATTTCTATCACTTGGCTATAAACCATGCACAACTTACAACTCACCAAAATATGCAGAAGAATTGATATAACATTTTATGCAGAGAATGTACAAAAGGCAGTGTGTTCACTATATTTATATATCATATAAACAATACAAATCATCACTCTTCATTGCTGTTAGCATCACAAGTTTGGGGGGAGGAGGAATCAGAGTTTCCTATTCCTTCTCGATCGCCAGACTCTATAAGCATCGAAACAACTTCTCGCATTGTTGGACGATCAAAAGGCGACATGCTCGTGCATAGCAAAGCAATTTTCATGACAGTAATCATGTGAGACATGCTAATCTGATCATCTTGCAGATTTAACCGAGCATCCAAAATTCCAGAAGACAACGAATAATTACGAATATAGTTCCTCACCCATGTAGAGAGGTCTCCGCCTTGTTCCAGAGGTTGGACTGGGGTTCTGCCAGTGAGCAACTCCAGTAGGACAACTCCATAGCTGTAGATGTCGCTTTTCTCGGAAACTTTCATGGTGTATGCATACTCTGGGATTGACATAGGTAGATTCTTAATCAGTGTCAAGCATGAACAAGTATCATATTTACAAAGGTGAAATTCTTGACAGGGCACCTCAGTGCACGAGACTCCAACCATTGTTGACTTTAGGCAAGGAGTTTTACTGTTCACAAATAAATTTTACCCTAATTCCTACTTTTGCGGGGAGACTTGAGTTTTTAACTCAACTGTGTGACCTCGAGATTACAAGGCAACAATACTATTTAAAACAAGCAGGGATGATGATCCCGTCATTTAGAGGTTTGGGATAGGTCATATATGTACGCAACCTTATCTCCATATTTGCAGAGAGATTATTTCTGTGACTCTTATATGTCACCTCAAAGTCACAAAGCAAAGCATCAATCATACCGTCGCACCAATTGATTAAAAATTCATCCTATATTTGTTCCTGCTAAATTCACATTTAAATGAAAACTTGAGCAGAATTCAATAATTTTGTTGGAGATACAGCTCCTACTTTCAACAATGGAAATATGAAATATGTTAATATGTAAGAAACAAGATGTGCAACCACAGCATAAAAATTAAACGACTAATAAACCTTCAGTGAGACTGATAAAAAAATACAGAATACGCAATAAATCGACTCAAAGAAAAAGAATTAAGAAAGTAGCTTACCAGGAGCAATGTAGCCATAAGAGCCTGCAACTGCAGACATTGATTTAGAATGCGGCATATCAATCACTTTCGCCAAACCAAAATCACCAACATGAGCTTCAAAGTCCTCGTCAAGTAGAATATTATTCGACTTTATATCCCGATGAAAGATCCTAGGCTTGCAATCATGATGCAAATAAGCAAGTCCTTGAGCAGCTCCAAGAGCAATCATGAATCTCATCTTCCAATCAAGATTACAAGATGGTCCGTGAAGCAACTCCCCCAAACTGCCCTTTGCCATGTACTCATACATGAGAAGATTTGAATCCTGGTGGTAGCAAAAACCATAAAGCTTTACAATATTCCGATGTCTGATTCTTCCCAAAGTTAAGATCTCTGCATGAAAGCTATTATCCACACTGTCCCCTTCTCTATTCGATGCTAACTTCTTTACAGCAATAGTATGTCCTGTTGGCAAGGCTGCTTTGTATACAGTTCCACAACCTCCCCGTCCAACCACAAAACTTTCATCAAAATTGTTTGTGGCCACAACCAAATCTTGGAACGTGAACCCCTCTGTTGGGGTGAAGTAAATGTCCAAAACTGGAGAAGAAGGTGGTTTGTCTTGCAAAGGAGCAACTATTTCCACAGGACGTCTCATGAAATAAACTATGACCATGATTAAAACTAAAGAAACTGCACCAATAACTGCTGAGATAATAGCAATGAGTTTACCAGCTCGGGGACCATTTGCTTTTCTGTCCGGAGGGTATGGAAGTGGAGATGAAGATGCGTCACAACCACCAAGAGGTCCACCACAGAGCCCTTTGTTTCCAGTATAGCTACTGACACTCATGTTCTGGAAGAGGGTCGAGTAAGGAATAGGCCCGGTCAAGTCATTGAATGAAAAGTTGCACCCAAGTAAACTAGAGAGATCCTCGAAAGAGTGAGGAATTTCACCAGTTAAATGGTTGTTGTTCAGCAGAAGAAACATTAATAATGTAAGATTACCGAGCTCCGCGGGAATTGATCCGGAGAGACTATTGTAACTGAGATTCAAAGCAATTTGCAAGCTTGAGAGCGAACCCAACTCAGCTGGTATACTGCCCGTAAATGAATTGCCACCCAAATGCAGTTCAGTCAACCGCCTGAGTTTTCCTAGCTCCACAGGAATATTACCAGTGAGTTTATTATCTGAAAGCTTGAGAAGCTCCAACTCTGAAAGATTTCCTACCTCAGCAGGTAAAGAATCTGTGAAGCCGTTTTGGCTCAGGTCAAGGCGTTGAAGCATTTTGCAATTAAATACTTCGGGAGGTATCCTTCCAGAGAACAAATTTGATGAGATATTAAATGTCACCAACTGGGACAGGTTACCAATCTCTTTTGGCAGCTTAGATGAAAAGTTGTTCTGTGAAAGGTGAAGCCTTTGCAATGCTTTGCAGTTACCAATCTCCGAAGGAATTGGACCGCTGAGCTTATTCTGGTCCAATTCGACAGTAGAAAGGTTGACTAGTTTGCATATATCAGATGGAAAACTCCCTGTGAGGCTGTTCCTGACCAGATGAAGAAGCCATAGTGGCTGGCATTTTGTGAGCCCAGTTGGGATATTTCCTGTGAGATTGTTCGATCCCAGGTTCAACAAGATCAGATTGGAGTGTCGGCAAAGATGACGAGGAATTCTTCCTGTTAGGTAGTTTCCCGACAAATCAACCACCCAAAGTGGGCTATACACTCCAAGTCCCTGAGGGATGGTGCCACTCAACGAGTTATCAAAAAGCTGCAATGTATCCAATTTTGTCAAATACTGGAACCTTGAAGGAATTGGACCGGTGAGAGAATTGATGGAGAGGTCAAGCCAAGTCAGGTTTTTTAAGCTAGCGAGCTCAACCGGGATAATACCTGTAAGCTGGTTCTCGAAAAGATACAACAAACGCAACCCTGTGATCTTAGTGAGCTCAATTGGTATCTCTCCTGTCAACGAGTTCTCCGAAAAATCAATCTCTTTAACCCGAGAAAGATTTCCAATCTCTCTAGGGATCGTTCCATTCAGCTGATTTTGGTAAATGTATAAACTTTCTAGATACATGAGGCTCCCAAGCTCCCTGGGTATTTCCCCCACAAGCTTGTTCCCGTAGAGTGCTAGAGTGTTCAGATTTGTGCAGTTGCTAAGCTCCTTTGGGACAACACCGGAAAGCTGATTCTTCCAAAGGATCAAACCTATCAAATTCTTGAGCTTTCCAATCTCTTCTGGTATTTTACCATTCAACTGATTTTGTGCAAGACCAAGATACTCCAAGCTTTCACATCCACCTATCTCTGAGGGTAAGCTTCCTGATATCATATTCTGCCCGGCACGAAAAGTTTTCAAGCATTTAAGATTCCCAAGAGATCTCGGCAGAGGACCAGTGAGATTGTTACTATACGCAATCAATTCGGACAGAGATGAAAGATTTCCAAGTTCTTCAGGTAAAGGCCCAGATAATCTATTGTTGCATAAATTCAAATCGGTTAAAAAAGTAAGTTTCCCAATTTCACTGGGAAGTTGGCCCTCAAATTGATTGTTCTGAAGATAAAGAACCCCCAAATTCGAACAATTCCCAATCTCTCTAGGTATGCTTTGAGACAACTTATTGAACGAAAGATCGAGATAGGTCAAGTGAACCAACTTCCCAATGCTAGGAGACAAATACCCTGATAGGTTCATCAAACTCAAATCGAGAGACCATACAACAATAGGGTCTGTGCCGTAGTAGCCACTAGAAGTACAAGTCACACCCTTCCACCCACAAGGTGTTGGATCATCAGAATTCCAATTCCCCAAATGATTGAGGTTGTCAACCATTTTGCTCTTTACCTCTAGAAGGTACTGACCTTCAATGCTAACCCCTTCCGAGCAACGAACCCGAAGAGAAGTGACAAGAACAAATGCAGCAAATAGGAAACATGAAATTTTCCCCATACCCAGATGTTGCATTCACTATCACAGCATGTATCTATTGATGGTTCTCATAAACCCCAAACTTCAACTTTGAATCAAAGCACAAAATACCCATCTTGTTTGATCCCTCCAAAGTCTCATATCTCAATGTTCTGATCAGAAAACTAATCTTACAGGTTCAATAAAGGATCATATATATGTATAAACAAACTACTCCTAAACAGCAATGAAGCAATATAAAGAGTCAACAAAAGTTCATTGACATACCTCTGAATTCAAGACCAATGAGCAATCTGAAGCAAACCCATCTGAGAAAATCCAGCACTTTTCTAGGAAACAGCAAGAAAAGAAAAAAACTGAATTTCCAGGAGACTTCCTTTTTTTTTTCCCCTGTAAAAGAGAATATCAACAACTTTGACAAAACAGAGAGCTAGGCATTGAATAAAATAATGGGTCTTACTTGCCATTATTTTCTTGGTCTTCGCTGTGGTGATAAGTTAATCAATCAAGTGCATGAACAGCAACAACAACAACAACAAAAAATATATTTTTTCCAATTTGTACTGATGATGATTAAGAAAACAGAAACCCCAAGTGTTCATTTTGTCGCCACGAAATCATTTTTGTAAGATCACAGAATCACAGAGAAAAAGAGATTCAAGAGGCTCTCTCTCAAGCCCGTTATGGCCGACAAAGCATGAAATTTGAGAATTGAGAAGTGAAATATTATAATAATGCTTCAGAAAATAAAGAAAAAAACGAGCTAAACTTTTGTGTAATTTTATATTTGATCCCTTTGAGAAACAGAAAGGCTACTGATAAAATATATTTGTTCACATTCAGCAGTTTTTGGATTGTGCACAAGGTGTTTGATAAAAAGCATCAATCAAGCTTCAATCAAGAAAAAAAGGTTAAATTCAAATGGATCAAGGACATTTGAGAAAATTTACAATGGATCACTGATTTGTGAAGTCAATGAGATTGAGAGCTATTTATTTATTTATTTTTTTTTCTACAATGAGACATAAGAAAAGAGTCAAAAGTTGTCTTTGTGCACTGTCTCCTCAATCTCACTAAAGAATGTGCAATTTGATCTAGTTTTTAAGAGATTATTAAATACAATTATGATTGAAGAAACATGTGAGAGTCTATTACAGTTACTTTTAATATATGGAATTGAGGGAACAAAAATATAACATCTCTTTGCTCATCTTAATAACTTAGGTAGAGCTCAATAACTTTTTATAATAATTATTTATAAAAGAAATGCGCACTCATATTTTTTTTCGGAGACTAACAAGTCAGAGTTAAAATTCATCGCTTTTCCTACTCAGCAGTCTATGTTGTAAACTACGCTACTAACGTTAGTGCACTTTTAAGTCATTTGACCATACTCAGACCAATCATCATTCGAGGCTTGATCACAGGGTTAAAAATTTCTCACATCATCCTCACAGATGTGTTGAATGAAGATCGAACTCGAGAGCTGCGCAGTCCCAGCGCACCAACTGCGCTACACCCAGTGGGTCGTCATTGTCATTTTTGTATCATATAAAATAATACCATTTACACATTCAACTCATAATAACATACTTGGAAGAAGAAAAATAAAAACATAACTATTATCTGTCTTAAATAAAATACACAAGATTATGTCATTGGTAAGGTCATCCTGCACAGGTAGGCTGCTATTGCATTTTTTGTTTGTGGAATTTAAAATTGATTATGGTAGTCTTAGTCATCTACTTAAATTAGTTCAAGTTGAGATAAAATTAGTGGGGAATTAATAGGATGCGAAAAAGATGATATTGATGCATTTGTTGGAGTCTTATTCTTATAATACTATATACATTACACAGTATTGGAAGATAGGGTCCATACATCTAAGTGGTTGCCACAGTTAAAAGCCACCAACTTTGTGCATTTTGTTGTGCTTTACTCCCTAACTCTGGATTAAAAATGTGAATCATGTGAAAACCGGTTTCAAACCTCAATGGTAAAAAATAAGGTTTCCATTTTCGTACGACTGCTCTTAATTTTCAGAGCAACAACGATTTCTTAGATACGCAGATAGTAGAATGTGGTCCTTCTCGTTGAACACCGAGCTCCTTCTTGATAGCAAGGTCAGGTTTGCATAGCGACATCGACATACATTCACTATAAGTTTTTCGATTTGTGCGTGTGTTGGGGGGTGAGAAGAACAGTTGACACATACCTTCACATGATTGTTTTAAGTTTCATGCGCAATTATAATATGTTGTTAGTTGAGATATAAGGTTAAGTATCATTAGAATAGTGTTGAAAAATACTAAGTTATTATAAAGTTACTATTGACAATTAATGCATAATTAACTTTCTAAAAAAATGAAAGAATACGTTACCATGAAACAGAAGTTCAAGTAGAATAAGACACTCATTTTGAGACGGATGGAGTAACAAACTTAAGGAATACGAGATAACTTATTATTGATAGACTATTGATCATTCATGCATACCTAAATTCTTTAAAAAAGTACATATTTTATGAGAAAAAATGCAAGCGAAACACTATATTTATTTTGTGACGAAATGAGTAATATGAAGTTGAGTGAAAATACTGGTTTATACATTAAAAAAAAAAAAAAAAAACATTGTATCATATGAAGTCGAGCAAATTTTACTACAAGTTGACCCAAATTGTTCTACACTATACAACTGCATCACCTTCATTGCACACATACATTACATTATAGGACAAGAAATGTGTAGAAATTAAAAGAGCAAAGAACTGGAAATGATGTGCAAGATTCCGATTAGGCGCCTTTTTGGGGCAAGGTTTCGAATGCTGAGATTGTGTTCTCAAATTTAACCCGATGGAGTGGGGCACCACTTTGCTTTATAGCGCAAGCAGTCTTGTCTTCGAGGGGACAACGTGCTTTCAGCATGGAGAATACGTGGTTGTTCAACCTTCTTGCTTTCTTCATAGCTTCCAATAGGGTTTCCCATCCCTGTTCGAAGCAAGAATGTAGTCAGAAAGCAAACCCGAAACAGGCGGGAAGGAAAAACTAGCACACAACAGCAACATTGGGGAGGTTTACTAGTTCGGTGTCAGTTTCTAGAATGCAGTACTAGAAATAACAAATTTACGAGAACTTTTACTTCTTCGGTTTTCACTAAAATGTGTTGAGATGTTTCCATAGCAAGAAATAGGTAAAGCAAACGTTACTTGTATTGCAAATGAAGTTGTGTAGTAATAAAAGGCGGGCCAATGCACAAGACTCCTACTGTGTTTGTGGAGGATCATTTTTCTAACCTAATTTCCCACAATTTATTTTCTTTAATTTTACTTTTATGATGGCATGTTATGTTCTCTTCTGCAAGGTCCCAAGCTCACCTGAAATGACTGAAATATAACAAAATAGAGCTTATATATCTCGGACATTATTCAGGGCATATGCTACTACGCTAGAATGAGATGCACGGAGAAGAAAATGAAACGTACAGAGAAATAAATGTTTCTAGATATGAATCGTTAGGGAAATAAAAATCTGATGTGAGTTTCCATACCTGCATATAATGAGGATGTTTGGGTGTTTGTGTAATTGACGCGGCCTCCACTTCGGCAACATTGAGGACTTGATATGAAAAATCAAATAGCTCAAAGTGTAGCTGTTGCCCGAGCAAGTATATTATGGTACATCCGCCCCACGCTACTGAATCGCCTAGCACTTCATGGTTGTTTGATGATGCTTGGGTTAATTCTTCTAAATATCCCTATAGATCGAGATTAAGCATTCATAAATATGTCCAGTATTCATTTTTATATGTATGTGCAATTAGTAATTCAACTAGCAAAAATGTTTGAATCAATGATAGGTTGCTAATGACAAAGACATATCCCCTCCCATGCAAAGACACTCTGCTCCAGATAGTTTGCAGCAAGATTATATAAACCATAAATGTGCCAGAAATAACTCCATTGTAAGAAAAATTTATACAATGGAAAAAGTAGATGCCGTTGAGAAGACATATTATGTATTTATGTGTATCAATTAGATCTAAGCAAATTATGTGACAGCTAACTCCATCCCTCCTAAATTGAATGTCTTGTTTCTCTAATAAAAAAATGTCCCAAAATGAGAGTTCTCTTTCCTTTTTAACATGTTAGTTACACATGAACTACCAATGATACCCTTATAATAAATTAGTTAGAACTCCTTGTGTTTCTTGCAACAAATGCACATAGGAGTCGGGAAATGTCCAAAACACTGACTCCTCAAATTTTTCCAATAATTGAATACAAAGACACTCATTTTGGGACGGAATGAGTGTAAGAAGCGAAGTTATGGAAAGGATGAAGGTAATCAGAAGTATGTTCCTTACAATTTGAAGGCCACTATATATACGATAGAAATCCTTTGAAGTTGTAATGTCAATGAATCCTGTTTTTGGAGTGGCACTCCATTTGCTGCAATATTTGTCCAAGGCGGCACTAGTGAAAGCGAGGGCGTACTCCAGCACACTTCCCGTATTCAAATTAGACTTGTACAGCAGATCTACAAAATCATAAAGTTGAAGAATCATAAAAGAATTGAAACTCAAATAAGAACTATGATCGAGCATGCACAGGAAATAGAGAATCCAATGACCATTTTAGTTTTTTTAGTTTTTTTAGTTTTTTTTTTTTTCCTGCAGCTGCTGTTTAAGTGTGTACTTTTTCCAGAATTGGCACTACAATTGCAAATTTGCAACAGATACTTTTGGGATGGTGGTTCATATGCTTACAACATTCCTCATGTCTAAGGTTCAAGCATGTATTATGATTTTTTTTAATAGCATGAAGAGCGGGGTAAGACACCGGATGGTGGTTAATCGTTTGTCAATGTGACCAATCTAAGTCTTTGACCAAAGATGGGCCTAAGATTAAAGCAGGGCATGATAGTGGGTAGCTGTCAAGCAAGCTAATTTTCCAAACCCAGTCCAAGTTTTTAGATGAGAGTCAGTTTTAATTTATCTATCAATATAAGTTGGTCAGCTAAACAAACATATGAAATCATATGAAGACTGCAGAATATGCAATTACAAACCTGCTGCTTCTGCTTGTTTTGACAGTGTCTGGAAGGAAGTTGAATTTGGGCAGCCAGGGTTTGAAATAATTGCAGAAGTTGCTGACTTGAAGAGGCTAACAATTGGGCTATCTCCACCATCTTGAGAATGCAAGATTTGCCCATCTGCACCAGGAATTGATCCCAACCAAGGGGCTGTTTGCATGAAATGAGTGGTATCCACTTCTCTCTGTTGATCATATGAAATTGCAACATTAAGGAGCAAGCAGCTAGAAACATTAATATTCAATTATATCTGAGACCTCTTGAACTAATCGTGATCAGTCAGCTCAATGTGATATTAAATGGACAAAGATCAGATGAACATTATTATAAATAGCCTGCCTAAATTGCTTTCTTGTAGAGAAAGAAACCTTCATTGCAGAACTGAGCTGCTTCATATTGTGCATCTACGAATATTTCACCAATTTCATGTTTCTATATTCAGTTTTCTTTCCACTTCAGGTTTGAATTTTCAATTGTACTGACACAACAACAGTCAAGCCATTTCCCAAACAAAATTTACATCGGCTACATTAACTTTTTAGAAAACCTCCTCAGGAGATTCTATTCGTACCCTCCTCCAGTCCATCTTATCTAATGTTACTTCCTTTTTAAAAATAGTATTCCCCCAAAAGTTATTAGAGGATTTACCATGCACACACAGAAGCCCTATGAAACTTCATGACAATCTTGGCTGAACAGGTGACGAACAGCTACAAATAGATTTCTGCAATCTGACTTCAGAATAGCTTGTGATTTTTAAGATTCTTCAGTTATTGCGGTTGGATTTCTGTGGAAGGCCGTATCTATCTACTTTGGTAACTAAAACTGAATTAACCATCCAGGTCTCCTCCGGCTAATCTCAAGACCTTCATTACAGGTAATTGGGAGATCTAACCACAAAGGACACAAAGGAAATTTATAATCCCCAAGTAAATCTAATCTGTACTTCTATTTCTTTCACTTTTTACAGTATCATTCCATTTTGTAGTTTCATTGTCCCCATCAACAGAGTTTAGCTTCTTCTTTTTTCCTTTTTTAAGTGTACCATGTTACAAAATTTATATGACAAAGTATCAATTAGTCAATTACTAAAGAAGTTCAAGCATGATAGTGCCTGCATCTGTGCGTGCAAGAAAGACATATTTACTGACATTGAAATGCATGTATCTTTTGTGGTATACTCTGATAATATTATCTAGAAATGCTGATAGAATCACTACTTTGGACCTGTATTTGCTCAACCCACAACTCCCTTGGTAATTCTGGTAAAAGAAAGTATAAGAAAACTAACCAACACATTGTCCAGAAGCCCCATCCAATACAATACACTACCAATCTCCTTTATCCCACCAAGAACCTCTGCTTTGAGCTCTGATTTAGCTCCCCAATTAAGAAGTTCCTTAACAAGCCTCATGCAACCTGTGTGAAAAGACTTAAAAACAAAAAACCAGAGCAATTGATACTCTCAAAATAAAAATAAAGTTACAACAACATACCTGCCACACCTCCATCGTAAGGAAGAAGTCCTATAGATTTTGGTAAAGCTTCTTGCAACCCTGAGATCATTGGCTCAAGTGTAGTTATCTGAAACATGCAACACAAGAAACATTAGACTGAATATCAGATCTGTTGCATGCTGCTGCTAACATGATGCAGATGACTCAACTGAATGTTTAATGTATTATTAAATTAATAAAATAGTATCATAGCATGGATTCATTTTCATCATAAAATACTGTATATAATTGGTTTATGACCCAAAAAAAAAAAAAAAAAAAAAAAAAAAGCGGAGAAGCTTGTGTATTCCTTGCAGTTACATAAAGATTATTCATAAGATAGCAAGTAAGCCAGGGTATCAGTTAAAGTATGACATACCTTATTTGATATATGATCTAGCAGTGCTCGGATAAGCCAAGGCAATGATCTGGATCCTAGAAGCTTAACAATGGAAAACATGTGGGGCATCCCAAAGAATCCACTATGTAACCTTGCAAAACTTTGATGCGCGGCATTCAAATCCTACCACAACATCCAAGGAACAACCAAAAAGTTAGAAAATATAATGAAAAGCCATTCATATATATAAAAAATCGGCTAAATACAACAGCCGTAAAAATCTAAAATATATCTTGATTAAACTAATGTGTTAAACAGAATTGACTTGAGCTACAATAACCATTAAAGTGTTTTTACAACAACAAAAAATGTATATCCAATAAGAATCATCAAAGAATGGTCATCCAGTAATAGTTTCTTACTTGAGTACCACAGTAAAAATTAGGCTTCGCATAGGGAACTGATGGCTTTTGAACAGGAACAAGAGGCACTTTCGATGTTCGGATAAATCGCTGAGTAGTATTGCAAAGAATGAAGTTTGGCAGGAAATCATTCTGCATCTCTGACCAAATCTAACAACGAAACAAATATATCAAGTGAAAACTAGGAATAAATGGTTCAAGAGGCCACACTTTTGGACTCAAAATTAAGGTAGCAACAATATAACAATATTCCTCCAAAATAGGGAGAGAAACATGTCATTCTTAACAATGCTATAATTATCAGGACTAAGAAATTCTTCTACTATAAACATTCCATACAATAGCCTACAGACAAATAATTCCTATTAATCTTTCTTTCTTTTTTAACCAGTACAAAAATGAAGTGTATTCATAGATTTGTAGTTCAGACTATGGATAACTACATAATTTTAACCTTAGATGTCATATGTTACAATCAATCGTGTTAAGCAATCTAGTATTTTGGGGCAGAGACAGAGAGTAGACAAAACTAAATACGTCAAAGAGCATGAAGGAATCTGCCTAACCTGAGAAGCGAGCCGACTAGAAAATGACACTAGAGATATGTTTTCTTGCACCTCATTCAACATGAGATCGAATGAGTCTATTAAAAGATCTTTGGATAGCAACTTGTGTGCGTGTTTTAAGATATCCAACAGCTTTTCCAATTCCTGAAACCAGAAGGATCAAGCTTTTCAGTATTTCAGCGAAATTTGCCAAATATGATTTCTTATTGTGAATACGAACTCAGAACGACTACTTACCACAAGGGCACAGAGATCTTGAGACTCAAAGCGATCAAAGAGAAACTCAAGATTCTCTCTAAAAACTTTGTTCATCCGTTCAGCAATTAAACTTCTCAAATCAATTATTCTCCCAAGCAACTATTCATCATTAGAAAATAGATGTGAGAGAGATCAGAAATGGTAATTGGCTGATAAAAAAAATAACTAGAAGCAATACAGAAATCATGAATGGTTATGCTAGTACTGTAGCTGGCAGGTCAGGTTGTTTCTACTTTCTACTACAGCTGTTTATTGCTGATTTCAGTGCATTGGAGTTAACTTGGTGAATCAAATTAGTCCGGAATTATATTGGGTTACACACACACACACACAAAAAAAAACTGTTTAAACATTTAGAAGAAACTAAACAGCTTCAATCAGAAATAGGGTCAGTATACACAGAATTGAGCTCCCAGATGGGATTAAAGAAAAAAGATTACCAACAGAGAACTGTAGATGCAACGAGAACTTTTCCAATGTACACATAAAATAAATAAAAGTATAAAAGTCAATTATTACCTTCACTCTTGTCATCTTTAGGAGTGCAGTCAACCTCATAGGCTGGACATAATATTTTTCTCCACTGTCCAGTGCAAAGAGGAATGACGGATCAAGTAGCTCACTACAGAATGATACAAGGAACAGATATAAGATGAGTCCAACAAATTCTTAAAGGCATCGGTAACAATTTTGACATACCTAGCTGCCCAGCTCTTGTAATATGTAAAAGTAACTTCACTCAGTCTTGAGACAAATATGTCAAAACAATGGTCCACCTGTAAAAGAAAACAAAAGTGTACATTTAATCAACAAGATTGCTCAAGTCATACTTCAAATCCTGTGAACATTAGCAGTTAACCAGTGCATTACTCATTATGTTTGGGCCAACTGTATTTCAGTATGAACTTGCATGAAAAGTTTTATTGCCTTCCATTTCAAGCCAGAAATATTTTACAGGGGAAAAGAAGTAGAAACCACCCTAAATACAGCATTAGAGAATTAATTTAAGATTCTTATGGTCAGCAGAGTTAATCTCAGATAGCAGTAGTGGTATCCTAGCAGACAACAAACATTCATAGTGTTTTGACTGCAAGCTTTGAGAATTAGGAAATACTTCAGAGGTATTAGTAAGAAGCTGCTAAGGGAACCAAGAACGAAGTGTTTCCACAAGTATGATAAAAACATAGGAAAGTTTGCCATTTAGTTGCCAACCAAATCTTTTCCTTTTCTACAGCCAGATTTGAAACAGAAAATAAAGCCTGCACTAGAGGCAACAGCCAGTTTATGATATGTTCTAACTTATGGAAAATCCACTCAAATTTTCACGTCCAATTAAATTAACCATTAAAAGCTGAATGTATTTAACCAAACAAGGTTGAAGAATTAAAATGTTCCCATCATGTCATTTATAGACAAACACCAAATCCGTCCAAGTGTATTATAATTCAGTTCAAGGTTTTTTTATACCTCGGCCTCAATTTCATCATAAAGAAAGCGCTGTTTCAGTACGACCAATGCATGCTGAGCTGAATCATTATAGATGTCAAATGGCATCAGAACACTCTCAAAGAGACCTGCATTCTGGGACTCAAGTATGTGATCCACTAGCATCCAGGGAAGAGAGCATTCAATGGGAAACTGCACATGGGTAAGAATCAAATTCCCTCAAATACAAGAAAGGGTAAACTGAGCATAGAAACACAAAATAAAATAAAAACAATTTTATAACTGAACAATTCAAATGATCAAAAGTATCACAAGGTTTTAAGATATGCAAGAATTAGAGGATGTCCACATACTGAAAAAACAACTTGATATAGCTAACACTTTCAGTCACAGAAGAGACTGTAGTCAGAGACAGATGCACATATAGGGTTTGGGGGGCAGTTGCCCCCATAAAAAAAATTGTCAACTAAAATTCTTGTATTTGTCTATAATATTTGATAAAATTTAAATTCTTGTCCCCACAAGAATATTAATTATGGTTCTAGTAGTTTGATGAAAAAATTACTCTTATAGTTTGCCCCCACTGAACAAAAATTCTGGATCCGTCCCTATTGTAGTATGGATGCATACTGCCATGCACAGCCAGTTGAACAAGATTTTGTTGAGTTTACAACCCTACACTTCCCCAGAACTAGAATTACATGTCTGAAGAGGGCTAACAATTATTAATCTTATGCACATTGCAAAAATCATTGCATACCGTGTTTTATATAATCAATCAACATTTTGGTACATAATTCATTCAGCTGCATATTCTTACCTTAGTCGAATGAAAAGAGCCCATCATAAAGCAACAGGTAAAATACTTGATATCAATGAAATATGCTTAAGCAGGACTAGAAGAAAAGCCAAGTAAAGTAATTCATGTCAAGTTTATTTGGTACTCTTGGTGATATTACATTTAACCAAAGTTTAGATATGGAATGTAAGAATAAGCTCCCGTCAAATATCTCATTATTCCAAAAATGATCATGATATTTTTATTAGAAACAGTTATCACTCTGTTACCTGAATAACACGAGAAGACTCCAAATAGAATTCTCTGAACCATAAAAAGCCAAGGTCTGTCAGAGCTGCAACAGTAGCTGAAAACACCACGATACCATAATTAATAGAATTGTCACTGAAAATGGATGAATGAGTTTTCCTTCTCAGTTTAGAAAGACCATGCATGCAAAATAAGACAGGAGCACAACCAATCAGAACTACATCAAAGAATTTGCAGCACAATAACCATAATGAGTTTATGCATGGCAAGATAAGAAGAAGCAAAACAATCATTTGATGGGGTGTCATTGCAGTATCAGTGTCACTGCAAGCATACTGCATAATGAGGCTAACTAAAATATTGGATTCTGATGAAACCAAGTAGTGTGTGGTACTAGTGAGACAAAATGAAGAAGGATAGCATTACAAAAATCAAGATCAAGACACTACCCCACAAAGAAGAGGCTACAGGTAATGAGGTGGGAGTGAATAGGGGGGGAGGAGTGTATGGACAGAGAGAGATAAGGTATTTAACAAATAATCCAGTAGCAATGTCTGAAAAAATTAATGAGAAACGAGACAGTTATACTGTGACTAACCCATAACACACTATTTTTTTCATATTAATAATCATGATCTACGCTGTGCATATGCGTGTGCCTAGTTGAACTTCTGTCCATAAAGCCTCTTCTCTATTATAGCATACTATCCATCCATAATTGATGGACAATATATTACCATTTAGTTACAAAGAAGCAACGAATCAACTGAAAATGAAATATTACAATTTCTGATCTTATGTGTGAATCCAAAAGAAAACAATATTAGAAATAAGTTCATTAATTACTGCCAAAAAAAAAAAATCCCAAAGGAAAACATCAGAAGGAATTTAGATTTTTGTAATATAAATATGACCTAATCAGATAGGTAAATAGGAATACCTGTATAGTCCAATATATGCAGGAAGAAACTAAGCTTGTAAAAGAAGGTTTCCAACTGTTTTAAATCATTAACAGGTATCTCAGACCCACTATTCCCAAAGAGCCCTCCGGGCTTCCTTAGATTACCACCTGACACTACCTCATATATCAAGAACTGCAAGCAGTGCACCTGGACAAAAAGTATATATAAAAATTAGATAAATTTGTTATATAATTTTGATACTGTACATGCACATAAGTACTATCTTTGTATATAAATATTAGGCACAGCGCGGAATTTTTCAACTACACAAGAAGGAACAAATCCTGCCTTGTGTCTTTCACAACCAAGCACTGCAGACTTATATTGCATGCTTGTGGAGTATGAGAACCCCATGGCCAGAATCTCAAATATAAATCCAAAACGTTAGCCATGTAATGATGTAAAAAGTACATTTCTCCATACAAAACTAACATGTTTCCTGAATTGATGACAGTAAAACAAGGAAAAGAAAAGGAAATATATGTATCAAGAGAGCCAATTAATGATGACCGTCCTTGTTAATGCCAAATACACAAGCCAGATGCATCTATCAAAGCAGTCATATAATATAAAGGTAAATAAAGCTAAGATGCAAGAACTCAAATATGATCTATTCTAAGAGCATGTGCAATAAAACTCTGTTATTTAAAAGCTGTAGCATGCATGGAAGTAGTTGAAAAACCATAAAGAACACCTGTGCAGTTGTTGGTGCAACTGGCCTTGGATAAAAAACGTTTGCTTTGCTTTCATCACCTCCATGCTGTAAAGATTGTAACTCAGACTCAGGCTTGCTATTGTTAGCCATCCAATCGGCTGAAAGGGTCCGCATATCAGAAAGGATCCTGAAAAGTATTAATTCACAACCATATGAGCAATAAGGAACACTAGCATGGTATCCATAAATAACAAGAAGGTTCTATGTAACTTTTGTGTTCCTACATTGCCACACAAGTATTCTTCAGAATTGGATGGTTTTGCAAGTTTACTCTGTTGGCAACAGAACAGTCATTTACATGAATGATATTGAAGCATCATACCCGTCACTAAATAAGACACATGTCAATTCTATATCGCAGCACTTCAAACTAAGTTATGCCACCATCTAATACCTGCTTGCAGATATGTGGCAGTGTACTATCATTTGGGGGACTACTAGTTCACTACACATTAGCCTTTTACCTTATGAGTAATAAGTTTTTTTTTTTTTTTTTTGAGTAATATGTTAGACATGGCAGAGCATGCATATGCAACTTCGCCGTTACAAAACCCAATATGTAACCTTGAACACTCTCTTTCTTCCTTTTTATTTTTGAGGGAACAGAATACTTCCTTATGGGCCATCGATTTCGTGTAACAGTTCATCGGGCCCTATTATGGTGTCAGTGCAAATGCACAGCTCTTCGACCAGGCAACACCAAGCACTTCTCATCCAATGAAGAAATTGAAATATTTTATAGCAAGTCATTTATCTGGAATCCCACCAAATTTCTTATGTGCAAGTGTTTTACAAAAGCATTCACTCTCTTCAGGTATCAATTACAGATTACTTGTCTGAGTTGTCTTAATCAAATGAACATGCAAGCACGTAATAGATCCTAAAACATGAATATCAATTCCATAGTACAGGATGTGAAGCACTCAATCAACACATATTCAAATTAGAGATGTTCATTAACCAAATGAATGGACTAATAGTACCTATTCCAAACAGCATATCTTGTTTGCCACATTCTGTCTGAATATACTTTTTTCCAACTATTTAAAATTTACAAGAACTTCACTGCATTGATTATCTATTATCTTCCCAAGTATACTTTTAGCGTAGTGGGCGTACTTCCGGATCTCGGGATATAAAGAGAATTGTGGTATGAATTACAAATATATCAGTGTGGAAGCCGACCTATTCGTAGAGTCTAAGGGAAACTCAAAAATGCTTTTAAAAAATAAAAATAAATATATAAATAAAACAAGCAACTGCCCTATTATTAATTTTCATAAAGCCATGTAACTAATGAAAATTCTTTTGTGTAATAAGGGGCTAGCTAAAGGTGCTCAGATAGTTCTACGGTGGAGTAAATAGCTTTAAGTCGGCGGTTCAAATCCTGTCACCTCAATATCTTTATATAGTATAATTTCTAAATCTTAAGAAGAGCACAGATATGTTTTCCTAATATAATCAAACTAGAAAATTCAAATGCTTTTTCTTCTTTTTTTGTCAATTAATAAATATTTATACTTGAGTAGTGAAGTCTTTGCCAATATACTATATTTTGTCTTGTAATAACAACAATAATGTTCAAAGTATTTGTAGGAATTAACTTGTCAACCAAACATGGTTTAGAAGCAGAATAGATGAATTTGAAGATATTTAAAGAAACTACCAAATTTAAGTTCTCACCTAGAAAGGTCCTTCTTCTTTCGGAAGGTAGTCCGCAACATAGTAGCTAGTGTGTTCTGGACAAAATCTTGCACTTCAGCATGTATTGTTTCCCATAAAGCATCAGCTACCAATGTGTCACACCGCTGCATCATAGATCCAAGGCTCTTTATGTAGCTAACAAGTTCTACCAGTGCTTTCCGTTCTTCTGCACTATAGTTATACCGAACCACCTATGAGAAACCGCAAAACATACACCACTGTTAACAAAAAGTTTTATGTATGTAGACCATACATCTTATTCAAGGGCACTAATATACAAACTTATTTTATTTTAACGACCATCTTAAAGGTGATTGAATAATTTGGCTCATGGAGAGATGAAAGAAATGGTAGATTGGTCATGGAAAGAAATTTGAATGTGCTAGTGTCTTGGGTCTGCAAATCTTCATAAATTCCATGCAAGTATTGGAAGTGTATTAAGAAGATTGAAGAATTAAGAAAGAAAAATGGTGGTCTGCAGGTGGCCTGGAACTCAAAATGGAAGCTAGTTCTATGTCTGATCTTCTAGCAAAAAATAGCGTCTTCAGGCCTTCATCCTTTAGTTTCGTGGTTCTAAATCTTAGGAAGGTCTGAGTCTCTTAGAGTAGAGGGCTTAAAAATAGGTTAAAATAGCCATCTCTGTGGGGTTGTTTTGGATGAATTATGTTCTTGAGTCCTGAGCTCTCATTGCTCTTGCAGTCTGTTTCATTGAATACAATGAAGTTTACGGGGAAAAAACAAACACTAGCAGATATGTAATAAATACCTTCTCATAGTCAGAAAAGGACGCTGAAGGCTCATTTGATTCTGAGGAAACCGCATCTTTGCAGGGGCGAGAAAATTTCCATGCACATTGTTCCCATATGCGTGAGGTCCATCTGCTTAAAATCTGAAAACCCTCGACTACCATATCATACATGTTCCCCTTGACTTCTTTGCACCAATCTAAATCTGCACCCTCTGTTGACTTCAACAGCAGTAACTATACAGAGAAGGATGAAAAAGAGGAGAATGCACGTTAGAACTTTATACAGTAAGAGCAACAGCCAACAAGGGTACACATGTATCATCTAGGGAGAGAATGCCTGGGGTTGTGCACCTGATTCATTGATGAAGCAAAACGAATTGAGAAATCATCATGCTCAGCACGGATAGCTCCAATGTGATTTACAAGAAGATAATGTCTCTGATAAGTAAATGATGTCAAGGTGATCACTGAAAAGACATGACAGCTAGAGATACTATGCATATGCTAGGAGACACTTCACTTAACAACCAGTATTGTTTCGTCTATGAAGTGTAATATCATATGAACCTAACAAAACAAGTTACAAAGCAAGATTTATAAAACCAAACATTCATTTCAAATTTTCAATAAGTGACTACCACCAAAAGAATTATCATGAGAATGCACTTCCTATGTTCATAAATGATAATAGTTAAACTTTTAATCTTTAACATATCACCACCAAGACATGTAGGCCGACTGTCTATACTATTTACATGGCTACATATTTATGATAAAAATAATATTATATACATCTATGACAAATCATGTACAGGATATTCTTGTGCATCACGAGGTGGGAGCTCATGAGGAGCTGGAAGCGTGAGAAGACGAGTTTGGCTAGAAAATTTCTGAAAGTATACTGACAACTCTTTCAAGATTGCAGCAGGAGAAAGATGAAGATCGGGGAATGCGGGTATGACAGGATCATTCTGCCAGAAACAAAAACAATAATATAAAACTGAAACATGATCACAAGTTTCATTCTCTGAGAGAAAAAATACCAATAAAATAAAAATATCATTGCAAGTTCTTGATCAGCCTGATTTGTTCATAAACAGGCAAGAAGAAATGAATACATATTTCCTGGTACCTCACAGCATACACAGAAATTAAATAATCATATCTCAGCGAAATACCTTAAATATATTGATCAGCCTGTTGATTTTTACTCGCTTGTACAGTGACTCACTATCTTTCTCTGATGATGTTGCTAAGACAACAAGGATAGGCAAAACACGCAAAAGAATGTGCCGCTCCGGGAAAAGAAGTGCAAAATCCAACTCCAATGACTCAACCACAAAAACTATGAGAACTTGAAGAATGTCTTCTACACTATTTTTCTGTCAAGGACTTCAAGGAGTAAACAAAATATTAAACATAAAAAAAAATTATGAGAGAGAAAAAAAAAATGAAAATGTAACATCATTTTTTTTTTCCTGTATAACACAATGTGAATATTGGGAGTTCAAAAAAATAAATAGCAGCACCTAAATTACAGGTCAAAGAAATTTTAGGCCTTAGAAAATAAAAGTTACTTCTACCCTGGTGCCACAAAATTTGTGCAGTAAACAACATATTCAAAAACAAAAAGTACATTAAGAAAATCTATGCAGATAGAAAAGGATACTTGTTCACCCGGAACATCTCGACATGCAAATTCAACAAGATAGCCCACCTCGTGCTTAAGAAAATCTGTGAATTCAGAGAAAGTTATAGCATATCAGACTTCCACCATAGCACACCACCAAATTGGTAATTTAAACTTGATAAACAGTTCTATTTCCATCTAATATCACACCTGTAAATCATCTAACTCCTCTCTCATCGAATCGGTGTCTTGCCACTGAACACTGACTTGCGTGAATGTTCTGACAAAGTTGGAATAGGACAGAAGAGATATAAAGTGTTAAAGAAATACTGGAACAGACTTCTAGTACCATTACAACTTTTGTCAATATATATCTTTCAGTATACCCCAGACCTTAGATTAAATCAAACCTTCATCATGTCGTAGACAGTTTCCAATAAATAAATAACCAAGAAGTGAACTCACTGCTAGTTAGTATCATCAGACATCAAATACCTAGAGCAGAAAGTACAAGAAATGATCTGTTCACAAGTATAAAGGTAATTGCAGCAGCTAATGCTCATAAGCCGGAATGTAGAGATTTCTTGAACAGTAAAAAAAAAGGGTGCCCACTGCACAAGGCTCCAACCATTTCTGCTAGCTACTATCATCAAAATATCTAGAGCGAAAACTGTAAGAAATCTATTCACATATAAAAAGGTAAATGCAGCAAATAGTTGTCATACGCCAGCATCCAGTTATTATTTTCTTTCAGTTAAAGAAAAAAGGTGGCCCAGTGAATGAGGGCTCCAACATTGTGGGGTCTAGGGAGGCTCATTTATGTACACAGCATGTTTCCTTGCCTAGAAAAGATGACCTCAAGGTCACAAGACAACAACTTAAACTGTTATGCCAAGGCTCACCCTCAAATAAAAGAAATGTATGCTACACATCTGAGGATAACATATGATAAAAATCCTAAGGGAAGCATCACCTGTTTTTGTATACAATGCTCAAGAACATTGGACCAACACTAAATGACTACAAGTAAGAAGATGAACTTAGAAACACATTAATTGATTATGAGGATGCAGTAAGTAAAAAGGTGAAGTATAAACTTGGCTGTCATACCTCTTATACCAAGAGAAATCATTAGGTATACTGGCTTTAGCATTTTTTAGATGATCAAGTTGAACCAAAACATCAAGTAACTTCAACATGGACCTGTTGTTGAAGAAACAATAACAAAGAACTATAGGTAAACCTCAGCTTAGTAAAATTATGACTCGCTAGAAGCCTAGAACTAGGTTGTTTAACTCATACCATAGAGAGATAATTTTCAAACATGGACACTTGAAATAACATATTAGCAACAATAAAAGAAGTAACTGATTCCAAAAAATGTTTTAACATACCAGAGATGTGTTATTGTAGGACCATTAATTCTCCGCTCAGGCCTGGAGAATCGCTGCATATCAGCTGCTAGCTGCCAAATAAGAAAGAGGAGCTGAAGACTTTGCTCAGCTTTATATTATAGAATGAAGGGATGTGAGAGATCATACTTTGGATGCAGCTGATGCTTGCCATCGCTGAATTTCACGTAAACGACTCATCTCCAGGTCCAGAACTTGATATGTTTCTAGGTACAGTTCAGCTTGACTTTGCTTCATAGAATCAGGGAGCTGAAACAATATGTATAACCTGATAAGCCCAAACCGGCGACTAGATATATTATACTAATATTAATATGACCTGACACTGGTGACGGCCGAAGGCATTATAAGATTGATGAGGGCTTGGGTTGAATTCTCAATGACTCAGGTGGGAAAGAGAAGGAAAAAAAAAAAAAAGTAGCCTGAATATGAGCTTAATTTTTGTGGGCACGACTCAAATAATGATATGAGAAAGTGCATTAAATGGATAGAGAGATGCAACTGCACATGGACGAGGTGACTTAACACAGTTTAGGAAATACACACACATCAATAATAAGTTCTTTTATATGAAGTACAACTCTATTCAACTTTCTTGACCAAATCTCTCTTATTATCACTTTCAAAAACAGCAACAAAACAAAACAAAATTTCTTCCAGTAGCTACAATGCATCTGGAAAGCAACATTGAAATAGATCTATCTTTAATTTATCCACCGTGAGTCAACAGTACGTCAGCCCTGTGTCAAAATTCAATTTTATGCCAACACGCTCGACATACTCAATTGTTATATGGGGTCATTTTGCAAAGGGTATGTAGTCTGACATCCTTTTTTACATTCTGATAATCTTCTTGGATATCCTATTCTAAGAATGGTGTTCAGGTCCGCTGGCTCTGATATGTGTGTTAATAGAGGATAAAGTCCAAAGAAACCCCTTTTATTGTGAAATATAATCATTCTTCTAAAATCTCCTATATTTCCTAGGGGTGTTCACTATTTGGACCCAAACTAAAATACGGCAAAAAAGATGATTAGTTCAGTTAGTTTAAAAATAAAATAAAAACTTTTAGGCCTTTATATGTTTGGCAATTTCTCTTAACAAAGAAACCAAAAGTGAACTAAATATCTAGATATCATTTTCTTGCTTTGAAATTTTGAGCTAGTCTTGGATGCTTGATGTGTTGATCTTGCAATGCACTTGAGGATTACGTGACTGCTTCATGTGCTATTGAAATAAAAAAAAATAAAAAATAAAAAAATAAAAAATCAGATTCTTTCAGAGTACACCAAAACTGACCTGAGGAAGTGCTTTCACACAACTGCGATATGTATAAAGCACTGACGTCATCTCCTTCCCCTCTTGGACAAGGCTGTTCTGCACGTATAACAGTTTGCACCATCAGTAAAGGAAAAAATAGCAAGATAAAATAAATAAATCTACAAGAAACAATATATCAATTTCAAATGGAAAATGAAACATATTGCTGAAAGAGACCACTATGAAAATTTACAATTACTGTGTGTGTGTAATTTCCATATTTTTATAAGAAAAACATAAAAGGAGAAGACAAGAGCAGAATACCAGCTGATTGACAGCCTTTGTGTCTTCTGATAAGGATAGGCGATATGCTGCAACATCACTATACTCTACATAAGGAAGTATCAGTTAGATGCTTTTAAGTGAATGATAAACTGAGTAAGAGAAAGAAACTTGAGAAGAAATTAAACATACGGGCAAGCAATCGTTTAAAGCGAAAAGATAATCAGAGCTACAAATGAATGGTAACTATATAAACCAATTTACAATTGTGCACATGAGCACAGTAACATGTCATTTCGAAAAGGAGAGTAGAATCTCCAGCTAAATCTGAAAAACTTGGCCAGTATGCATATATAAAACCGAACGATCAGCATTATACACAGGGTTTCATCAATTAAAATAAGCCAAATTTACAAGTCATTCTATTCTACAGCTATTATAGCTTGAGAAATTAACATGCTTCATTTTCTTTTTTAATTGAGGGCCGAGTGGATAAGACTCTCAAAGGATGGGGCTTGAGAGGATCATTTACATTCGCAACCTTACCCCTACTTTGGCAGAAAGGATATTTATCTGACTTAACCAGTGAGGTCACAAGGTAGCAACTAGCAACCCTAATGTTGAGCCATATCACCCTCAGGGACGGATGCACCCATAGACAAATGGGGGCAGCTGCCCCCACACACACACAAAAAAAAATCACTAAAATACTTGTATTTGTCCCAATTTTTTTGTATTTGTCAATAATATTTGATAAAAAATTAATTCTTGCCCCCACAAAAATTTTAGTTTTAGTTCTAATAGTTTGATAAAAAAAAATTCTCTTATAACTTGCCCCCACGGAACAAAAATTCGTCATGACTTCTGTAACTTAAAGTGTATCAGATTCCACCATTATCTCTCTTGTCACCCCCGGTCCATCACCAAAAAGACGTATTAATTAAGTTAAACAAGTTGAATTAGACAATGGGGTCATTTTATCCCATTCAACAGTTTCAATGTTGTCAAATTGCCCAACAAGCCACAAGACTAGTATCTGTAACCCTAGCGGCTGACACATCCAAAAGAGTTTTTTCTGAGATAAATGAAACCTAACAACAAGTTTTGATATATAGCAAAATACACATAGGTTTGGAAACATCACACATTGAAGTGCACACCTATTTTCTTCATTTTCATGTGATCCTTGTCTCCTAGGTACCACCTGAGTTCAAAGGTCAAATTCATGAAACCATATATGTATGAGATCGAAAGCAAAACGGAGCTATCTGGTAGTAGTATTTGATAAAAAGATGGATACAATCTGTGGAACTGAAACCATTTTAGCCATAAACGCATGTGATGTGTTCCACAAATGGTCATTTAAGACAGAACTCCACAAAAAGTCAGACACATTGCCCATATATTGATGGGACACACACACACCATTGAATGATCCAAGCACTACAAGAACTGCATGCATGGGACACCAACAATGTTGTTGTTGTTGTTGTTGTTGTCGTTGTTAATTAGTAGCTACGTACTGTCATTATCGTCGACTACCTCTTGCTCCTTTGCTCTTGGCTATGCAAAACGCATATACTTTCTGTTTTTTTCCCACTATTTTCTTATCATTTATTTCTGTTGCCATTTCCTATCCAATAACTTCAAGTTCTTTGGATTTTTGTTACTGTTCGAAGAAATTGGGAGCGGCTGACCTCTCCAGATATTAGTCTTACAAGATTGCTAGGTTACCTAAAATGTGGGTCCGAAATGCCACGTCAGTGCTGTTAACTTCAACCAATGGAGTAGACTTTTTTTTTACTCAAACTATCAGAGTTTCAGAGACTTAAGTGAATTATACAAAATTCAGAGACTTACAAGGTCAAGACATTTATTTAATTTGAAACAAAAGTTTAACTCGAACTTATACTTATTTTAGAACGGAGAGAGAGGTTAAAAAGTAAGACAATTTTTTATCATTATTACCCTTTTTAAAAGCAACACTTATTGACATTTCATTTTAGTTGTTTTTTTATCCAAACATACAACTACACGAAACTCAACTTTTTTGGACGGTTTTTCAGTAGTGTCACCGAACAAGAACTTGACCTTATATATGTTAGTAGTTTGTTGAGGTCCTGGCTAGTTGTTGCTAAGCACAACAAAAATATAAAAGAATAAAGGATAATCATTTTTTTTTTTACCCAAACTTTGGCCGGATAGACAAATTGGTACCAGACTTTTATTTCGCCCAATTGAGTACCTAGATTTCAATATCACACCCAATTTGATACCCACCGTCCATTTCCGTCAATTTCACCGTTAACTGTTGAGATGACATGCTGAGCTGGAAGGTGCATACACGTGGCATACACGTGGCAAATTGATATTTTTAAATGATTTTTGTTATTTAATACTTAATTAAAAAAAAAATATCTCTCTCATGAAAATGAACTCCATCTTCTTTCACCAATGCAAGTTTAAGCATTGTAAACAAAAATTGCTGGAAAGAAAAGCTATGTAAATTTGATTATATAATCAATCAACAAAAAGAAGAAAAAAAATCATATTTTTACCAACCCAATAACGAAACTCCAAATCATCTGGAAAATCAATAACACTATAACTAGTTACCAACAATCAAATGCTGATGAAATGGGAAAAAAAATGACAAATAAAGAATCTGTAAATAGGTGGGCAATCCATGAACCAAACAAAGCTCAAATAATAATAATAATAAAAAGGGAAGTGCTAAATCCACCAAGGATATGGCTAAATCCACCATTTAATATTTGTCTTGGTCTATTATACCCCTCAATATCTTTGGTGGTAAATTCTTGGTGCTAAATCCACCAAGGATATTGAGGGGTATAAACAAATATTAAATGGTGGATTTAGCCATATCCTTGGTGGATTTAGCACCTCCCTAATAAAAATTGAATCAATCTTAAATGGGATAAATGTGTATTTGGAGATTTCAAATTAATTACAGAAACAAAGGTTCATCAATTACAAAAACAAAGGATAGGAGACCTCGATGGCCACGAGAGGAGCACGGTTGGACGACGCCGACGACCACGAGAGACGGCCTCGATGTGCAGATCTGCATCGACGGCCACGAGATGAGAGGTCTGTTCGCCTCCCTCTTACAGATCTGAACATCCGGCGACGGTGCAGCCGAGATCCACGGAGAGAGGCTCTGACCTCGCCATCGATGAGCGAGATGGAGACGAAGAAGAGCAAGACGGAGACGGAGACGGAGAAGAGCGAGACGGAGCTTGGAGGGTCGGAGCTTGAGCTTGAGCTTGAGAAGAAGATGAAGACATGCAACTGTTGAAGTTTTTGTTTTTTTTAAAAAAAACCCAGATCTTGTTTTTTTTTTTTTTTAATCCAACCTAGCATTTTTCAACAAAAAAATCCAACTCATCCAAAAAATTACACCTCTACAATCAAGGATACACGTCATCACCCACGTCATCCGCCACATCAGTGATATTTTTCCAGCTTGGCAGAAATATGTCCACATTAGCGCCACTTAACGGCCAATTTGACGGAAGGTAACGACAGGTATGGAATTGGGTATAAAATAAAAGTTCAGGCACCAAAATGGGTGTGATATTGAAGTCTAGGTACTCAATTGGGCGAAATAAAAGTTTAGGTACCAAATTGCTTATCCGACGAAATAAAAAAATAGTCATCCCAAAAAATAATAATTAGTAATTGTTAGTAGTAACCTCTTTTTCTATTGTGCAACATTAGAAAACGGTAGCCCTTAAAGCTAAAATATGATTAATAAGCTTCCATAAATAAAATATTGTTCACTTAAATTATGAATCAAGACTTAAACTCATGACCTTAAACACGAATAATTAATTTAACCAGTAAGCTAAACTAATTTCTTCTTATTATCTTAACAATAATAATAAAGTAAATTGGCTCAAAAACCCTTGTACTTTTTTCAATTGTAGAGATGATCTTCGCGTACTTTTTTCATTAGGTCTAAACCATATACTTTTTAATTTTTGTAATTTGGTCCTATTGACCTGCTGTAGCCGGTTTTAGACTTCCCTGTCAGCAACTATGCCCCGTCATCCTCCCACGTTAGCTAAGTTGGACGACGTCGTGTGCGTGCAATGTTAAAAATCCTCTCAATCTCCATTCCTCTTAATAATTGTACTAGACTTATTACCCACACTTCGATTTTGAACCCAATTTTGCCCACCGTTAACTCCCCCGTTAACTTGATGACGTGCCAATTAACTTTTTTCCTGTGACCATAAAATTCAAGACATTCAAAGAAGAAAGACAAAGAAAACTAAAATCTGAGCTGACAATTTACTAAATTCGCAACCAAAAAGTTTCACACATATCTCTCAGGTCACAAACACATCGTTAATGGATTTCACTGAATCCCAGAAGAAACAAAGGAACTCATCAAACCTAAATGGGTATTTAACAAACAATGTCAATTCCAACTTAACCAATAGAGCTTCAACGAGAGCGGACCTCAGCTTCAACGACACTCTCCGCAAAACCTATGCCCTCTTCTAGGCCTTCTAACAGTCCACCACCGGCCGCGACATCTCTGTCATCGCCAAGTCCCTCATCGAGGAGATCGTCACCTCCCCTACCTCCAACGTCTGTAAAAAGCTCGCCTTCGACCTCATCTTCTCAACTCGCCGACCTCTGGGAAACCATAAACTGTACCGCTCTCTCATCCCTCGCCTCCTACTCACTGAACAAGATCATCACCAACTCCAAACCGTATTCTCTACAAATCCTTCACATCACTTTTAAACCCACCGCTTCAAATTTGTCATCAACTGTCAGGGCTCTCCCCCAATATTCATTAGTTGCGTCTACTTCACCAATTCATGTTACAGAGGTCCTTGGAGCTTCTGATGATATGTGGTTGCTAAATTCGAAGATAAATTCTCAACCTCGCCTATTAGGTTGAAGAAGAAGAAGATTAGCTAAGAGGTTGATAGCTACAAGATTAGATTCAAGCTACATAATGGAAGGGAAATGAGGTATTTTTATTACTACTTATAATTAGATTTGTTTGGTTAAGAAATTTTTGGACAAGACCGTAAAAGAGGACAATTTTTTTAGCATTTCATCATTGTCGAGTCCTCCGTCTATATAAGATCTTTGAGTGGTGAGATCTAAGAGTGGTGTGGAGTGAGGAGATTTTGAAATAGAGGAGAGAGAGAGAGTGAGAGTGAGAGAAAGAGATTGGGGTTGGGGTTGTTTGAGAGAGAGGTTGTCTTTGCTTGATGAGATTTGAGTGATGAGATTTTTATAAGTCTAGTACTAAATTGCGTTCAAAATAGAAGTGTGACTACTAAGTCTGGTACAATTGTTAATTGGGTACTAAAGTGTGTCTCTAGCAAAAGTTTGAGTACCATTTTTGCCTTTAACCTTATGTTTTTTTAGTTATGTACTTTCTAGTCATTTCATTAAAAAGGGATATATATTTCCAGATCCCCTGAACTACTTTTTTTTTTTCTATGTTACCCCCTGCCCTTACACTTTAGTTGTTTCGAACTCTGTTCTGTACTATTTTATTAATTTACCCCACATGACCTGTTGTAGCCGGTAACCGCATGCCATGTACCCAAAGTTTTCATGTCATTGCTCCACGTCACGAAAAATGCCACGTCACCATGCGTACATGGCAAATGAAACGTTGCTTCTTCTTCTTTTCTTCTTCTTCTTCTTCTTCGATTCGATTCGATTCTTCGATTTGATTTGATTCTTCTTCTTCGATTTGATTCGATTCTTCTTCTTCTTCTTCTTCGATTCCATTTTTCTTCATCTTCTTGCCGGCGCCGGAAAATTCATAGCTTTGAAGATTTCGGCGCCAGAAAATTCATTGCTTTGAAGAATCCGGCGCCGGAAAATTCATAGCTTTGA
>JAYMTH010000106.1:0-31322 GCA_036897465.1 Pelargonium australe
GCGACGGGAAGGGAGTGGAGGCTTTTGACGTCACCGGGAGCCAGGAGATCAAGATGATGCCGTTCGGCGTCGGCCGGAGAATTTGTCCGGCTCATGGGCTTGCAATGTTGCATTTGGAGTATTTTGTGGCGAATTTGGTGTGGAGGTTCGAGTGGAGCGCCGTCGCCGGAGATGACGTGGACCTGTCGGAGAAGCAGGAGTTCACTATTGTGATGAAGACTCCGTTGAAGGCTCAGATTTCAGTGAGGTCTAAGTGATGGGTTTTAGGGGCATTTTGATTTTATGTTGTATTTTGAATTGCCAACGTTTGTTGTTACTTGTAGACTCTTATGTATGTATAAAATAGCTACCATCACTAATGAACGTATATAAATAAGTATGGTTCACTCTACTAAAGCATGTTGGATCTCGGGTTCAAACTTCATTACTGACGGTATGAGATGAGGTTTAATTTGAATTAATAGGAAATAGCTACCGGTGTTATGCAGTTCAACAGATTAAGAAAGAAAAAGTATGGTTCACTCTGTTATGACATGGTAGGTGGATCTATTGCTGATAGACCATAAAGAGATATCGGTCATCGTTATTCCTAAAATTTGTATTTGGTAGATTCAACTAAATCTTAGCCGACATGGCGAGCCAACAAAGAGTTACAAAGAAAATACACTTGCATCATTTTTCCAATCTGTTTGTTGACTCATTTGCCAACTCTATTCAACTTGGCCCCTATTCCCGACCTCATATCTTTCCGGCTAAAGAAAACGAATCCTATGAATTTTCATATCGTCCGGGAAAATCCGTGCTGAGCATTTTCAGTTTTCACAATCAGAAATCATGCTTTGATTCATTTGCATCAATTCGAAAAGTTGCAAGCACAAACAATTTCACAATCAGAAACCACAAACTTTTTGTGCAAGTTTGTTCTCAGATTCTGAGAAGAGAGCTCTCTTTTTCACTTCTAATCTCTCACATCTGACCGAACATGCGCAACACGTCATTAAATAATAGCGAAAGCCCGAAAACCACAAATTATAAGAATGATGAAAGAAGAAAACAAGCAAGAATGCACAAAACCTAACATTGCCTACAAAATGTTGGGAAGCTGAGAGTCCAGTCTCTGCTGCATCTCCTTGACCTTCACCGAAAGCTCGGTTTTCTGCTCCTTGTAGCTCTGCAGCAAATACTCCTTTCCGTCGATCACTTCCTTCAACTCTCCCACTTCCCGCTTCAGCTTCTCAATCCGATCCATGTCACCTCTTCCCTTTTCTCGGGAATCAAAATCAAAATCAAAACCGTTCTCTCCATCGAGAAACCCGTTAACGTGACCATTTCTTGCCTTGTCGGTGGTGCTCGGATATCCTACACAGTGATCTGCAATTGCTTTCCTCAGTCTTTGGATTTCTCTCTCAGAGTCAAACAAATCCCGGTTTGTGGCGTCGAGCTGTGACTGTAAGTGGTTGGAGTGAGACATTTGAGCGTTGAGTGAATTTTGCAAGTCCATGATTTGGTCCTGCATCTCCAATATCATATCGTCTCTTCTCTTTAGTTGTTGCCTCAGCTTTTGTATTACCTCTCGCTTGCTAAAGATGTCGGACCCGGATTCTGAGACGCATGGTGAGTCCGAACAATTGGAGTGGTGGAAGGGCTTTGGAGGCAGCTCAAGGCGGTCGGGTGAAGATGCCCACATTATGCCATTCTCTTTGTTGAAGTCACGGGGAGGAACAGTCACTAGAGGTAGGGACACGTCAGATTCTGTTAGCATTTGGCTATCTTCTGGGTGCTTTATCTCGACCATGCCTCCATTTCCTGTTATAAACACAAGAACATGCATAAAACCGGAAAAAAATGGAATGGAAGACATAATATACAACAGTCACATACATCGAAGGAATGACTTGCAGACATACTTGTAGCGTTTGTATTAACAAATTTGGAATGGAAATGGAAATCAGAGCCATTTTCATGGACAAAAAATTATAATCTGAACACATACAATGAGAATCTCACGCCCACCCCCCCAAAAAAGTTCTAATCCAAATGATACGTGAAGTGTTAAAAGAGTTGTAACTAAGAGAATACTAAACTCAGATGGCTGGCAGTTAGATTATAGAAACCTGTGGGCAGTATTCAATCATGTGAAGATCAATGGCAAACATGCACTACATCAAGCTTAAACAAATTATTTAAATTCCACGAGCTGCTTTAATTGGTTCTTCAGAACACAGGGCCCATAGTAAAGTCAAATTTCAACCTCTTAGTTACCAATTTCCAGGAGAAAGAGATCACACAATATACACGGCAAACATTGTGCCAAAGACACAAAAAATTGCAGATAAACATGTGTTAAATGAGAGCCAGGAAAACAGAATACAAGCTCTATCTTACTAAATATCCTAAGAAAATACATTGTCATCTACTGGAGCAATATTATTAGTTGCTTTGGAGCCTATGATATTAAATGGAGGACACAAAACTTGGAAGTTGAGATTATTCTCCACCGCTACTATTTTCTTGAGTCCACCTAGACACTCCCTACCCATCAAGTTATACAAATCATAAACAATGTAGAAGTATAGCACACAAGGAATCATTTGCAAACAAGAGCAATGGCATACATATTAATGCTCCCTCTGTTCCAAAACAAGTTCTTATTTTTGTAAAAACTAAGGATAAGTTAGTTAGAGGGACTCTCCCCTTTGTAAACCACATGTGCCCTTATTGTAGCAAACTCATGGGGTCCAAACTAATCTATATTAGGTATATTGTTGGCAATTGATGCATAACTAATTTGCTAATAGAAAGAGTGAACATTCATATTGGACAAAATTTTGAGAGAGTGGACTCTCAAGTTGGGATGGAGGGAGTATAATATAGGGACATAGCATGTAATACAGACACATTATTAGTTCCGAGCTATTATGCAATACATATCATCTCTAATCAATTAAAGATTAATATGACAACTGAGGAACAAAGAAGCTTCAAACCTGAAATGCAATTGAAGCAGCTATCTTCATCTTGTGTAAAGGAATACACATTGGAATGCATGCGGCAACCTCCTAATTTCCTTCTATCAGCAGCAACTCCATTTCCTGAGCATAAACAAAAGTCAGGAACAGGAAAGACAACTGAAAATGACAACTCACCAAAGCTCCACACACACACACACCATAGTACCTTTCAACCCATTATTAGACTTCTTCTGTTGCTTTGCGTCAACTACCTGCTTCAGCTTGTAACCAAGCCGAACCGATAACGTGCTAAGCAAAGCACCACCGGCAATAAGGATCCAATTTGGTCCCTCCCCCTGATAATTACCAGACTTCTGAGCTCTAGATACATTAGAGGTTCTTGATGTCATTTTAAGGGCAAGTCAAGCTTTGTATGGAAAAAGTCTGATGCATCAAAATATGACCTAGATTGAGAACATATGAAGTAGCATCGATATCAACACAAGAAACAAAATAAATGATATTTTATCACATCTAACGAAAATGCCTAACACTATCAAGGAGCTAACCAGAAGCCAAATCATAACATATTCAAGCAATTAATGCAAATTAAACAAGGAGCAGCCAAATCAAAGTGTCATTTACAGAGAAAAAAAATGTATATTTAGGCAGTTTGAATTTGAACTACATTGAGATCGCATTGATGTGGCATTGCAATCAACACAACACAACAAACAGTATAAATAATAAATCATTAGGAACAGAAGAACTCTTTGAACATTTCACATCTGTCAAAAATGCCGTACACTGTCAAGGAGCTAACCAGCAGCCAAATCTTAACATATTCAGGCAATAAACACAAAACAAAAAAACAAAAATCCAATTGAAGCCTAAGCAAACACAAAGTGTTGCATCCAACTGGAGATTCTACAGAATCTAAGAAAATATACCAAAACTGCTCAAACACATCAAATAGCACTGCAATCAGCACAAGAATTTAAAAATATATATATATATCTTATCAGGAAAAGAAGAATTCTCATAACATTTCACATCTAACAAAAATGCCTTGCAGTTTTGCACCATCAAAGAGCTAACCAACAGCCAAATCATTACATATTCAAGCAAAATACGCAAATTAAACACAGTAGCAGAAAAATCAAAGTTCCATTTCCAGATTTAAAAAAAAAAATGAGTATTCACACAATTTGGATCCCTCAAAACGTGTAATTAAATCCAAAGCAAACACAAACTGCCACATCCATCCAAAGGTTCAACAAAATCGCACAAAATGCACCAAAATCGCTCGAACACAAACAACAGCAACAGATACCAAACAAAACTAAACAAAAAGGGAAAAGAAAAAAAAATCTAAAATCGCCAAAAACCGAACAGAAAACGACATCACGAGCTGAATCGTCCATCGCACGCATCAAATTCACCGAAAGCACTAAGGAAGCGAAGAATCGAACCTCATTCAACGAATTAGGGTTTCTAATTCCGATTTTTGGCAGTGAAAATCTCTGAAATCTCCGTCGCACAGTGCTCGGTCTCAGTGACAGAGAGCTCTGCTTTTCTATATAAAAAAAATAGAAATAGAAATAAAAATAGTAACAGAAGAGCTGAGAGTTTTAAAATGGCGGCTAGACGGAGTGGTGGTGGTGGAGCGAAAATGGTGCCACGTCAGCTAATTACGTGGAGTGCCCTAGACTTTTTCTTGACTATTCATTTTTATTTATTTATCCTCCTAAATTCACTTTATTAACAATTACTACTATGAACCAACTTTTTTTTTTTTTCATTAAAAAAATAATAATTAAGAACCAACTAGCTGACAATTTGATTGGGTCAATTTTTAAACACCATTAGCTGCAGTTTTATAGTTTAAATAACTTTTTTATGTTAGAATTTTAAGAAAATAAATATGAATTTTGGTATGTTTAATAAACTTGCTTTAGAGTAATAAAGTTTAAAGAAAATAAACCCTTTATTCTTGGATTCAGTGTATATATATGTCTCATTCCAATTTTCTTTATCTTTTTCCACTTTAACTTTTTTTTTCCAAATAGTAGCACAATTAAAAATAAATACTATTCGATCGATAATTTATGAATAACTAACTTCAAAAGAAAATAAGACATTTTATATAAAAACTCACTTTTTTTGTGAGTTCAGGTTCCACTAAATGATCTCGGGGGCAAACCCCGGGTCAGTCAAACCTGTCATTAGAACCTGCGGGCACCCGACACCAATCCTGCCCTAACCCGAACAACTTTCGGGACCGGAGGACCGGATCGGCTCAGACAAACCCGCACAATCCATTGTATTTTATGCACGAAAACAACCTGAACTTGAAACCCGAATTCCCAGTTCTACCTGTGACCCAAAACCCCTATAACTTGAGTGGCAGGTTGAAAACCCGAATAACCAGCTCTACTTTGTTCGGACCTGGTTCAGATCATCACTATTCTCAGATTTTAGACAATACAAAAAAGAAGAAAAAAGAAGAGAAAAAAAAGAAGAAGATAAAGAGACCATATGTCAATATAGATATATTAAAGCAACCAAAAGAAAATTAATGAGCTTCAGGTATTTTAAAGGTACCATAAAAAAGAAACATGTAAACTAAAACTACTGTGTGTTTGTTGTGAAGGACACACAATTCAGTCTTTTTCCTCTTCTTATTATTATGAACATCTTGCAATCCCTGTAAGTTACTACTCGGGTTTTTTACAAGTAATGATAGCAAACTTGATCAGATCCTTCTGGTAACCCTCAATCATCCATGGCATTGCCAGTGCTCCCTTTATGGTCTTCCATCCTAATCAAATCAGCAACACACAAATTAACAAAACCCGAAAAGTGCACAAAACTTCCAACAATCACAACCAGGTTCACTAATTTTGTACTTGTGTCATGTTCGTGTTGAGCCCCAAAAAGGTGAAAACGAGCATGCATGATTAGTTTATCGTGTTGTGACACACCCAACACACAAGCTTATCGTGTCAACCCAACCTATTTAGTTAACTGTGTTGGGTGTGTTAAACGTGACGTGTTTATGTTTAACATTTGAGTTCAACACGTCGTGTTTTTGTTGACCCATATAGTGCCAGCACGGCACACACACACACGGGATATTCAACATGTGAAAGAAAAATTTGCTTTTCCAAAGCATCGCCAACTATACAAGAAAATGTTCTCTTTGAGGATCCAATTTATTGCAACAAAATTGGTGGGGGAATTCAAGGTTTTAGGTGCATGTAAGGAGTAATGAGCTTACCGCTGCGCAGGAGCGATGTGAGGCCCTTCCATGTTAATGCCGAGCGAATCACTGCTGGCCAGAACGGAGCAACATACTGGGACCAATCTTCGGATTTTATATCCTGCCATGTTAGTAGGTTGGTAATCAATTGAGAGTGCAATAAAGGATTAAGCTGTTCAATATGAGACTAGAAGCACAATTATCAGCACATGATGTTCAACTACTGACTGACGACTTTATTCAATTGAGAATGCAATAAAAATTAAGTTGTTCAGTATGAGACTAGAACAATTATCAGCACATAGCAGCTCAACTACTGAGGACTTTTATGAACCGATCAGGAAAGTATAGGTAAAAACAACTATATAATGCCCATCTCTTCTATTTTGCCAAAATGGTGTCTCCAAACCTATTCTATAAACAAGGTAAGCCAACCACCCACTCTGAGTCAGGTAAATGTCGGGGAAATCTCGGGCCGAGTCCATTAGTGTGAGATTCAAAATCTGGGCCTTTCAAAGGTTAATTGAGTGTTAATTGGTTCAAACAGTCGGTTTACTTCTTAAACCTATACCTTGATATTGAAGTTAATTTGCCTGGCACATATGAAGAGCAGGCAAATGGGCCATCACTGATCGGCCCGATAATACCGAGGGCAGGCCAGCAAAAGTGGCCCAATAAACATACTAGCGTATTATGGCCCAGCCTGTTTAGGACTGAGCCCGATTTCGGCCTGCGCTGACTCGATAATACCGTGTCTGGGCCAACAAAAAGTGGCCCGATAAGGATCCTTGCATTTTTTGGTCCGGCCCATTTTCCAACTGTGGGTGAGTTTTTAATAAGATCTAACCAATGCAATGAGCAAGTACCTCCAGAGAGAGTGACTGCAGCAATTCGACATAATCAGCAGTAGAGCACCAGGCTGGAAGATAATAAGAATTGCATATCTTGTCCAAGAGATTTTTTTCCCATGGCTGCAAGCTTTTTTCTGAAGGGGCAAGATCCCGGTGACACCATGTTACTATAATAATTGTAGCTCCTGGGGCTGCAACGCGAACTAATTCACTAACAAACTGCCAGTTCCACAGACAACCCAACATGAGATCTAATAAACGAAAATAACCCGCAAATAGATTTCTAATATAAATACAAGCTCACAGTATCTTATTAGAGTTGAACCTATAAAGATGAAAAAACAAAAGAAAAGGGAAAGCACCTTTAATTTATCTGGCATGTGTTCTCCGCTCTCCATGGACCAGACAAGATCAAACTGCCCATCAGGAAACGGTTGGTCCAAGGCGTCCGCAACTTGATAGAAAGCCTGCTAAATAGTTCACATTGTTATATCAACAAATCCAAGTCCACCTCTCATATATAATTACTAGAAAGTCAAGATCATTACTAATTCAATGCAGGTGCACAGATAACAGACCCATAGTTTTTGAAAATCCCATACGAGAAATGAACAGAACATTGATAAAGCGAATCAATAATCAACAGTATAACTGAAAACCCTTTTTTCTCAAATAAGGGCCACCTCCCATGGCTCATTGTCAGAATCAATTTACGTGTATCAAACAATTAATAACCCTTCAATAATACATAAAGGGAGGAAAAAAAAAGTAACATGGTTTTAAATGAATCAACAAGGTGAATGAAACAAGAATGTAAAAAATGCTAAAAAAAGCTTTTAGGACCTTGTCGGCTAATCCTTCTGAGGCAGCAAGAGCATTTGCGCGTTGGGCTTGGACAGGACTTAAGGTGATTCCCTGAGCTTTGGCCCCGTATTTCTTTGCGAGGTATCTAGAGCTGCCACCAATCCCGCACCCAACATCAACTATATTCTTAGGCGCCTCTGAAAAAAATTCATATGGAAGGAAAAGAACAAGTCAGTTTTTGAATCCACTCTTCTTTCAAAACCATAAACACGCTGGAAAGCTTCTTTTCACACAATCGGAATCATATATTACTTTTTCTACACATATATAACAGTTCAAATATTTCAACATAATACATGCAAATTTGTTTCTAGAACATGTCAAAGTTGATATACTAGATGTTTTTTTCTTCAGAAATGTGAATAAAAAATATCTCTTCATCTTTGGATTGGACTACAACTTTTTGGTCCTGAACATAACTATGGAATGAGAATCTGATTCCCCTTTTGATTCCAATTTTTCAAATCCAAATGCAACCTAAGTTCCACCTTTACCGCCAAAAACAAACAGCAAAATATCCGTTTCTGTTAAGTTTAACAGTCACCTTTCTCAACTCGGCTTTACTATTCATTCTAGTATAAACAAGTAAATAATGGATGCACGATGAGGGATTTGACTCAAGACCACTCTAAAATTTCTCATGGTGATACCACCAACACAAATGCATAGATTAATGCAGTTGTTAACCAACCACTGGTTCGACAACACTACTATACTTCAAATAACTTTGAGCCACCCACATGTCAGCTTCCCCAATTTTGTCCCCAAATCCCCAATCTTACATTCAACCCTAACTCCACCACACGCACACTATTCATCTCATTCCAAAAATCACTTCAAATTCACATTAATGACACTATCAAACATCAATCACTATTCATGAAGTGCCCAACAATTTCAAATTAGCCACCACAATATCTGCATGCATGTATAAATGACCAAATCAATCAGTATCAGCAAGAACATAGATGCACATAAAACACTAGATATTATTGGAACATAAATCAACAAAATTCAAGAAATATAAACAAAACAAGCTAAATATCCGAACTTTTTTTTATATGAACAATAACAACAACCATAAATCCGAAACAGAGAGATATACAAACCCGAAACACCAGCGAATCGGAGCGCCTCCTCGATCATCCGAATCTGAGCAGCGCGATGATCCGAAACCGAAACCTCAGCTCCCGGGTCATAAAACCCATGGTGCATGTGGTCTCCCCAAATATCCTCCCAAATCCCAGACGACTCGTCGTACAGCTCCGCAATCCCCTTCTGCAGCACCACCCTCTCCCTCTCCTCCATTCCCACCGTACGCGCCGCCATCGCCACCGTCCGTACAGTCCTCCTCGACCCGAACCCGAACTCGATTCTCTTCGGAGCAACGAGAGAGTGGCTTGCGCTGAGCTTGAGAAGTGGCGTGGGCTGAATTGCGCGGCAAATAGCGCTCATGGCGAGGACGGCGACGAAGAAGAAGCAGAAAAATTGGGGGTTTTGTGGAGTGGAGCTCAGGTGTTCGACGAAATGCTTAAATCAGAAATGTGAGTGTCTGAGAGAGCTCTGTGTCTTTGGAAATTGGAGTGACTAACGTGCAAATTTTGTGGGAGTGACGTCAGCGAGAATCAGTGACAACTAAGCGTCCAAGTACATGTGTTTGGTCTCATTCGTAAATAACTAAATGGGCCGAGCTAATAATGTCACACGATACGTTTTGCACGACACACCCAAGCACGTTATGAATTACACGAGTCAAAACAATAACATATCAAAAAATTAACGCAACTATGTTAACTAAACGGTAAAGTGTTTTTCTGTTGATACACGGATAGTCAACTCTAGTCAAAATTCATCATATATTCTCTAGTTCGTTTTGCCTCTTTTCACATAGTTAGATTTAGCTTTCAACCTAAACGGTTTCAATTTCAACCAATCTGTAGTTGATAGTCAAGGTCGTGTAATTAATACCTGGGCTGATATTATTAATCGTGCTAACCTTGGTATGGAAGTTATGGAATTTTATTTTTTTTAATAACAGTACATTTGAAAAATGTAAGCCACATGTTGAATACGTGCATATGGATCAATATTTTACTCATTTCAGAAATAATTGAGACGTTACGTATAATTATTACTAACAATTTAGGGATGTTAATAATTTGGAGTTTTTCCTTAATACATGAATAATTTTTATATGATATGTACCTGTTACAAACATAATATTCTAATTTTTCACTTGGTGCATGAATAATTGAGATGTGATAGGTACTCATCACCAACAATTTAGGTATATTAACAATTAATTAAGATATGAAAATCATCAAGAACATCTCACTAAACCCTAATTAACATTGATTCAATTGGTCAATCTGTATTGTATTAGTTTAGAAACGCACTTAATTACTAATGTTATGAAAACCGATCTGAATCAAATTGATGAATGGATTTAGCGTATTCATGAACGGTCATTGCTCAATACTCAATACTCAATACTCGATACCCACTCATAATCGATACTACAAGCATAAGCAAACTCCAACAAGCACCACAATTTTCTTTTACACTATCCCCTTCAAGACTTGAACTCGAGACCTTACTTAAGAAATCTACGTTTCATCACACCGACAAAGAAAAATCGATCATTTTGTTTAGGGTCAAGCCCTAGCATCCAAGGCCAAGATGGTGCTTAGATTCATGGGAGACATGTAGTCTGTGGAGCCAGTGAAGATGTTTTGGACAATGACTCTATTAGCTTTCTCAGTTGGGTGAAATGGATCCCAAAATGCATATTCATCTCTATTTGTGCACAAATTGGAGAGCCTTGTGCATAGTCCCACTCCATTGTTTGGTCCTTGTCCACAACATGCTATGGTTGATGTTTTAAATCCTGCCCAACCATGTAAACCATTCATGATGTCAGTAGATCATATACTAAACCGACCGATTTGTTGACCGAATCATTGATTCGTCTAATTTATAAATGAAAGAACTTCTCAGTTCGACCTCATAACTGACTCACTCAATAGAACCGGTCTGATCCACAAATCAACGTCAAGTCGAGGCCAAAACAATTTGGTTGATCCAACCAAATGAGTCGACTAGTGAAGCGGTAACTTAAAAACACTTTTTTTTTATTAGTCGAACCAACGTTTTCATCCATTTTGACCACCTTGCCCTACTTTTGACCAAGTTTGACTCATTACGTTCAAATCAAGTGTCATTCGAGATCAAACTAGTCAATCTCTACTCACGAAAGTAGAGCTAACGAATGAGCCAACAAGCGTATACAAAAGGAGACAAATAAGCCAACAGGTCAGATGAAAAAACACGTGTATACTTATGATACCACTTTTTGATGCTTCTAACTTGATATTATCAAGTTGGGCTAGTAACGACCCGCAAAAGCCCACTCAAGTTGGGCCCAGGCCCGACCCTGAGCTAGTGGCAAGGAGTGCAATGGCCTGGGGCCCAAGTTGGAAGGGGGCCCATGTTAAAAAAAATCTAGTATATATTAGAGGTCCACTATTAGTCACTTACCAGATTTTTTTACCTTTTGATAAAGATTACCAAATTTTGTTGAAAATTGAAATTGAATTAAATACAATAATTTATCACCTCCATACTCCAACGACACTAACTCTTCACCTTCCATCTTCTTTTTTTATTTAGTTTACTAAAAGTCTATAAGGCTATAAATAGAGTGTTAAATTATTTGCCTCCATACCAGTAATTGAAACAAATTTCACAATAGATATTGTCATTGCTATTTACTCAGAGTCACTCTCTTCACACTTCTTTGGTACTGGATTTCCAGTTTTCACAATTCCAGTAATCCATATTCTGGTAAGTTAATTGTTCAAGTTTGTTTTGCCATTAATTTTAATTTCTATTTTGATATTGTTATCTCAATATTTGTTTTTTTTTTGTTGGATTTGGACTCTGCAAGACTTCAGTATATATGTTTGGATAAATAAATATGATAATTAAAGGATTTATTTAATGTTTCTTGTTTCAATAATTTCAGTTGTTTATTTTATGTTATTGCATTCTTTTAAATAACTTCAATACTTTCATTGTATTTACTAATAATTTATGTGTTTATTTTTATTGCAGTTTTAAGAAATTAATATAGCGATAGATGTGACGCATTTTACTTGATCGTTGTTCGAGTTGTCTGCAATTTCAGGTGTTATTGTTTAATTTTCGTCTTTTCAATATTTTTGTTGTGTAAGATGTTCCCTAAAAAACATTTGTCTGGAAGTGAAAAAAGAAAAAAGAAAAAGAAAAATAGAAGATCAATTTATACAATCACAAAAAGGAGCTCTCGATAAATTTGTTAAAAAAGTAGGATCTTCTAATAATTCTGATGTAAACAGCATTGAACACTCTACGGAAACATTAGATAATGAAAATCATATGAATGAGAATATTGTTAGTTCGAATGAGCATGATAATTTTATTGAGCATAATAATAGTGAACCCCTAATATATACTAGATTTTTTTTAACATGGCCCCCCTTCCAACTTGAGCCCTAGGCCATTGCACTCCTTGCCCCTAGCTCAGGGCCGGGCCTGAGCACAGAGTTGAGAGAGTCTTGGAGAAGCGATCCTAAGAAATGAACCCTAGTCTCTCTTCGACTCGTTCCCGCCATTTCTGTTCCCGCCGTGGTGTGGTGTGGGCCATCAGATGTGATGGACTTGTATTTGGGCTTAGCCCATCACGAGAGCCCAAACGTCTTACTAGGCCCATCCCTTTTCCAAAAGCTTTTTTCAGAATGGTAAAACCGTAAATTAGAGAAAGAGCAAGTGGCAAGGAGGGAAATGACCACCACCGGTTCTCTTTCTCTCTCCCATGGCAGAAGAGAAATCGTACGACCTCACCGCCGGCTCTCTCTCTCTCCCATTTTTTTCTCTCGATTTCTCCGATTGTCATATACGATTTTTCTATTCGGTAAAAAGTTTCGTTTTTATTTTTGTGAGTTTTTATATATTTTTGCTGTTAGTTTTTTTTTTTTTCTTGAATTTCAATTGGGGTTTTTGAATTCAGTTCTTTTTTTTTTTAGTATTTTTTATGCGATACAGGAATCGCCTGGCTCAAGTTGGTGACTCAGGATCGACCTATTAACCAGGTTAGGGTTCAAATCTCTTTCTTTTTCGATCTATTTTTGAGTAACTTGTGTAACCACCTTTCACATTGCAAAAATAAGTTTATTGAATTCTATGGCTAGGTGATTTGTTAGTTTCAATGTTTTTATAAGTTTTAGCTATCATACTCTAACTCTTGATCAACACATTATGTTTGAGATGACCTTTGTTTGGTGCTATTGTTGTTAGTATTTTATATATGTTTTTGAGTTGTTTGAACATTTGAGATAAACTACCACATCTTTTATTGAACCTTTTTGGTAATAAAAGAAAGTTCTGAATACTGATGTATTGAGGGCATGTAACATGTTGATTTCGCTCCGAGCTTAGAAAATGTTAGGTTTGACATAGAAATTAGATGGTGAACACACATACACACAAATGCACAGGATGAATGGAGTATTAAGTGTAGTGCTACAAACCAAAATATGAAATTCTCATTGTTTATCACGCCCTCAATCAGAATAATTGGAAAAGAAAACTGCATCGATCATGGCGACCAGTAAGTCCCTAAATTCCTCCAGGATTATGCTACTTTTTTAGTCCCGTGTATAAAATTTGTATTCCTTGATACAGTGAATTTCAGTTTCGAATCATGTTCATTTGTTGCTAAATCTTATGTGTTATATTCAACTGTGTGCTTAAAGTGCGTTTTCAAGTTTTGAGTTCATTTTATTCCTTACATTCTTTAGTCATCTAATGTGGTGATTAGTGGAATGTACTTGCATTGCATGTATAATTTTTGGTCAAGTAAATATATGCATGAAATTGTTAATCTGTCTATATAGTGTTTTTTCATTGTTTTTAATGTTAGTTAGAACTTATAAGTTCCCGTTTCTCACCTCTACCTTTCCAGCTTATTTGCAGTACACCACTTATTGATTCATTTTTTCTTTTGACATCTTAATGATTCATTACTTGTTTTTCACAGTGATTGATTCAGTTTGAGCCTCCGCTGCATAGGCCTCTACTAAAGCACTTTACTAAAGCACTTTTTTGCTGCACATTCTGATGCTTGGTATTATTGGAGAACAAGCAAATCAGAGCTTCTCACTTGCTCCCAGCTGAAACGCTTTTGTGACAAGTGGAAGCATCTTCATTTGAGTGAAATTCATCATCACAATGCTACGATTGTCATCAAAATTCTCGAAGCATGTCTCTTCAGTGGCAATTTTCCTCACAAATACCCCACTATCTGCTTCTGTTGTCCCCAAACGCCCTTTCACTACACTTTTTGCTCGATCACCGCTTCGAAATCGGCAAGAGCTAGCGATTCCAAGTGATATATCGAAATGGGGTTCTCTTGGTTTCTGCAGGACCTCTAAATTCGCAAGTGGGTTCAACCCATTACAACAGAAGCCTTTAGATTCAATTATGGATTTAGAGAGGGCGAAGAACCGCTCAGCTGAGGACCTAGCTTCAATTTGGGATGATGTAATGCCTAAACTCTCTCTTTATTAGTTATGTTTTAAAGGAATACTATTTTCAGTATCTTACTATAAAATTATGATATCTTATGTTCTTATGTTTCAAACCACTGATTTTTGGATGGACTTCTCATGCTTAAGTATCACTTGGGAAGGGGTCACATTGGTTCATCAATGCAAGCAAAACTGTATGGATTGTTGAAGCAACGAGCAGCTGATTGGTAATCCAATTGTTTGGTGTTTATGTTCCATATTGTCTTTATTCTTAATGTGTAGCCATTCTTATTTCTTTATCTCATTGCAGCCGCTATTTTGTCATTCCTTTGTGGAGAGGAAATGGTTATACGACGATGTTTGCTCAAGGTTTGATTTCTAAGCCTTAGTTGATTACAAGCTTGTTATGTGCATATAGAGTCACCTAAAATAGTTTTTATTATGGTATGTTTGGTCCAACTTCCTGAAGAAAGTTGTTTTTGGGTCAGAGAAACTGAAGAAAGTTATAAAATTTACAATTCATCTGTTGGAGTAGAACATGAACCCCAAATGGGCATTTGGACTCTCTAAGGCTGAATTTACAAAATGAATCTTTTTGTTTTAGCTTTAATGAGCAGTTGTGAGGGTTTATCAGCTTTAGCAGTGATTCTCATGTATAAGCTCTACCCGAAACAGCACTTTGCAACAGTTGCAGGGCCAAATTGGTGACACTCATTGTACAGACTTATGATAATGTGTCATTAGGAACTATTAAAACAAATTTTGGAGAAATGTATCGATGATCATAATTTGCCAGTTGCTTTACTTCCCCCTTTGTACATATATAGTTTTATGGTCCTCGTTCAACTAGATAGTGAGCAAAAGTGCTTTCCAAACACTAGATAGCAGACCAACGAATATGTAATGCTAGGAGTGTTTGTTAATCCGCTTATTATTCAAAAAAATTATTTTGCAGTGCAGATGCCACACATGATTTTCACTGGTCTTGAGGATTACAAGGCAAGAGGAACTCAAGCAACACCCTACTTGACGGTATCTTTCTACACCGAGTTTGCTGAGAACAAGGAGCTAGTGCTTATCCGTGGAGATGTGGTGCTCACCAGCAAGCTTACTGACTCGGAGGCAAAATGGCTGATGGAGACCATTCAATCATTTTATATAAATGATGCGAGGTACAAGTTGGTTGAGCGATTCAATAAACAAACACATGAATTTGAGTTCAAAGATGTATTACAAGCATTGGAGATGCCCAATCTATGATTTTTTTGGACTACTGAGATTATATAATCTGCTGGAGACATTACCCTCATCAGAGTCTTATCCTGCAACTCTTGCAATTATGTGTTAGATTCCATGGCACTGCAACATTTTCTTGTGGTTTATGCTTAAATTTTAATAGAAGAAATAATGATTTTTTTTTTTTGAAACATAGAAGAAATAATGAATTAATTTCTTTGTTGGTTTTTGTAGAGTAGTTTAAATTATTTATGTGGGTTTCTGCTTATTTATTGAATGTCCATCACTTCTCTACTATGATTCCACTTTACCTAAATTTTTGCTGATGTGGATATTTTAATTTTTAATTTTATTTATGAAGTAAAAATTAAATATAAGCTATCCTCTCTCTATCTCTCCACTTTTCCTCTTTCTTTCTTTGTTGGTCTGGGTATGTCCTATCCCATAGCCACTATGGGTTTTGTAGCAAACTCATTGCAGCCACTCGTCATAACCAATGTTAAAGTATATACGAAGTCTTCAACTATCAGTTTGAATTGTCATTTCTCTGGATTTTATGTTATCTCTCTTCGATCCATTTGTAGAACTATAGCGGGATTGAGCTCTTATCAGTGTAAAACTATAACGAGAACGTGCTCTCTATCAGCACATATAGGCATGCATAGTGATAGTGGTGGTTGCACTCACCTTTCATTGTTGCTATATATGTTTCAACTGATAAGAATTTAGCCTCTACATTCAAGAAAATGGAGGAATTTCCTTATCTCTAGAATATAAGGAAAAGAGGGAATTGATGCCAAAGAATTCTACATATATCTAATTCTTTGCCTAGGTTGTGCTCAATAATGAGAGCTTGAAAACTGATATATATGCAGAAAACATCCCAATCATCCTCAGTTGCAAACAGCTATATATACTTGCATATCATCAAATTGACGCGCGATAATTAGTAAATGCTTCCTCGCGCGATCCAAGCTCAGCATCGAGCATGTTCAGATCAACTACGAGATAAGGCGCCGGATATATATCAGTGAAGAATATGTCCTAGTTGTTTCAACATCACAAGCACATAGAATATGTCTACAATGACTTGTGAATTTCCATTTCACACATCATTTCTGTAGTGTGCTTGTTTTGTTCTAGGAGAGCTTTGAGTGCTACATTTGTGTGATAGTAGCTAATTTTCTGGTACTTTTCTTAGTCATCCAATATATGGTATCACAAAACTTGTGTCCGCAACATAACCAACTATCATCAGTGCAACTGGCCTAAGGTGTTCGCTCATCCAGAGATCTCAAATTCGAGTCTCGGATGGTACGCTTGCTTATAAGTAATAAAAGCTCTCTCTATTTGGCTTTTATTTTCATGAGATGGATCACCCACATAAAAAACATGGCCTTTATGTTCCTCCTCAACCTTAAACATGGCATTTCCTTCAACTCAGAGCAACAAATTAAAGGTACCTTATTTGGTATCCCATTGATGTGTAACCAGAATGGGCAATAATAGCATAGTTGTCACGTTATTCTGATTTGACGGTGCCTCTATAGATTGGACCAATTCAAAATAAAATAGCATATTTGATGAACCAAATCAAACTAATATAGACAATTCAAACACTAATTTGAAAAGAAAAAATCTAATGGAGTTACCAATTCATAGTAAAATGAATAATGGATGGAATAAGATGGAAAAATATTCCAAAAAGAAACTTATTATCATTGTTAGTGAATAAAGGGTGATGAACCAGTCTGATTCTCTAGGAGTTGTGAAAGTAGTGCAAGCTGGAGGGTAGGATAATAGTGTCTTCGATTTGATAGTTGATGATATCCGATATTTTATGTCAGGAGGAAATGATTTGTTTCTTGATTTTGTTTGTAGATCTGTGAATTGGATTGCCGAAGTGTTAGATAGGTCTTCGATGTCAGTGTCAGGTCTGCAGGAGTGAACGGGCACCAATCCCCTTCGGAGATTGTCCCGTTGTTATTGGATGATTTCAATTCTTAATAAAATGACATCAAGACCCAAGCAAACGCTCGGGAAGAGAACGCCGGGGCTCACCGCGGGGTCCGCAATTGTACGATACGCTTCCACCTCATAAGCATAATAAATATTTTGAATATGTTTTTATTCAAGCCGTTATAAAATTTAAAAAAAAAAAAAAAATCAACCATAAAAAAATGTGTTTCATACTTTGTGATTTGGCTTGAAATTTAACTGGAGTGAACTAGTGCCCTCAAATCCGTTCTCGTACACTTGAAAGTAGGAAGAGTGGGCCCACTCTCCTCTCATTGGTGGACGCCACTCCTCTTTCCATTCCAGTTTAATCCCCCCACGCCCGCACGCGCGCCTACCGCCTCAACCGGTCACCGTTTATTTTTCCTTATTCACCTAACCGGTCACACTTCTTACCTCTTCACCTCCCATATCGGTTTCATTTGGATCCACTCAGCATCCGCGGAGGACAATCTCGTCAATTCAACCAACCTCCAAGGGCTGTTCCGGAATACAAAAATCAGCATTTCTTGCACGTGTGTCCCGCTGACCAATTGCTTCACCGCACGTGGACTCTGCAATTTCACTTCCATGTAGGTGAATTTGAATTGAGTTTATATACAATCTAACCCAACCCAGGGTAATTTCACCGTCCACCGCAGTACGCTACGCACACACCCTCCAACCAATGAACCGTCGCCACGACATCAGGACATAAAGAGAAAATGACCAAAATAGCCCTCTTACGATAACGTGGCGTGGTGTGATTGGTGGATGGAAAAGTTAGAACCTAGAGCGGATAGGAATATTCAAAAACCGTAGTTAATGACATGTCAGTGCGGTTCCTTTTTATCGAACCCAACTATTTATTTATTTTCGCAATAAAATAATTTCACAAATTTTATTTTACTTGTAATCTGAAAATACATATTTGAAATTGAAAAGAAGGAAAAAGAAAAGAAAAGAAAAGAAAAATAGAGAGAAAAAGAGAAGAGGAGAGAACATAGGAAATAGAGAAGAAAGAAAAAGAAGAACCAGTCCTCATTGGTCTCTGCTCGCATCGTCGCTAACTCTGAAGAAGCTCTTCTCTGTATTTGCAGATCTGTAACTGTGAGCTCTCGCAACTCTCTCTCTCTCTCTCTCGCTCGCTCATCTCTATGTGATTTTCGGTTCTGGAGGAGCTAACATCCCGGTAAGATTATGTTCGATCGGAGTGTATTTTTGTGCTTAGATCGCTTGAAAAGTGTTTATGGAGTGTTTTTTGTTTGTTAAGTGGAAGTACTGAGAGCATCGACGGCTTGCATCTAGATTTTTTTTTTTTTTTTTTTTTTTTTTTTTTTTTTTTTTTTGTGTGTTTTTTGTCTGTGTGGTGGTTTTTGCTGCCAATTGGTTTAGCTATAAATGTGCTGGGTTTGCTCTCAATCGAAGCGTGTTCGTGTTCGTGCTCGATCCGTTCATGAAAAATCTCTGCTCTGATGATTTGTGTGTGTTTTGTTTAACATGATTTTTTTGATTTGCAATTCACTTCGATATAATTAATTTTTATTTATTTATTTTGAAAAATATGTTTGTTATCTTGTGTTGACTTCAGAAGGATAAATCGGTGAGTACAAGGGGCTTTTTGTCTGATAACTGTGATTTTTTTTTTTTTTTCCATTTTATATTTTTACTTCATTTTCTTCAATCCCTGTTTGGCTGCGAAGAAAACAAGGGGAGGTAATAAGAGAGGACAAAAATGATATTTTAATTATATGCTCCCATGGGTTTTTTGGATTTTCATTAGATTGAACTATTTTGCCTGTAAACAGTGAGGATTTTTTTTTCCCATTTTAGAAAGGCAGGATTTTTATCATCTTCTTAAAATATGACGTTAGACTGATGCGTTTGGGTATGTTCTGATGAGGGTCTGTGTAAAGGTTAATAAAATTGTAGAAGAATGATATGAAACCCTGGACTTGATCTCCTATTACATCTGTGTTTCTGCTTTTCTTGTCTGGATTGTCTCTCCCATTGGGCAACACTGTCTTAGTTGTTCAGTGGTAGCATCTGAAGCCATCCACATGTTTTATTATTTTTTGGTTATTAAAATTTTGTTTCTGAAGAATATTATTGAGTTGCTAGAGTTAAGAATTTCTTTTTGTAATGAATTAGATGCTAATAGAATTTTCTTCTTAATTTTATTTTCAGCATGATTGCCAGGGAATAAAAGCATGTGCTGTGAATCAGAGCAGTTGAACTACTGATCTTATTTAGATTCTTGTATTTGTCTTACTAAAGCTCACCCTCTACCGTAAGCATGAATCACTTACGGGTTGAAACTGAAGATGCTTTTGCTAGCGTGCTTGAACTTGCTGCCAACAATGATGTTGATGGCTTTAAGAGATCCATTGAACGGGACCCTTCTTGTGTTGATGAAATTGGCTTATGGTACAGTCGGCAGAAGGGGTCAAAGCAGATGGTCAATGTGCATAGAACCCCTTTGATGGTTGCTGCTGCCTATGGTTGCCTTGATGTCATGAGGCTTATTCTTTCTCTATCAGATGCGGATGTCAACTGTCCTTGTGGGATTGATAAGAGTACAGCCCTTCACTGTGCCGCAGCAGGTGGAGCTGTTAATGCTGTTGATGTCGTGAATCTGCTCCTAGCAGCAGGTGCTGATCCAAATTTGATCGATGCTAATGGCAATCGTCCTCTTGACATAATTGTTGTTCCTCCCAAGCTTCAGAATGTGAAATTTTCTCTTGAGGAGCTCCTTAAACCTGATGGTTCGGTTGGTGAGCAAAATCTGAGGGTGTCAACTGCGACTTCCAATTCCGATTCTCCCTTGTTGTCATCATCTCCTGAAAATGGGTCCCCATCATCTGGTTCAAATTCTACTTCTTCACCAATGAAGTTGAAGTTAGATGATTTTCCTGTTCCTTCACCATCAGAGAAGAAGGAGTACCCCATTGATCCGTCTCTCCCAGACATCAAGAACAGCATCTATTCAACTGATGAGTTCAGAATGTATTCTTTCAAGGTGCGGCCTTGTTCTCGCGCCTATTCCCATGATTGGACTGAATGCCCGTTTGTTCATCCAGGTGAAAATGCTCGGAGAAGGGATCCAAGGAAGTACCATTACAGCTGTGTACCTTGTCCTGATTTCCGAAAAGGGGCTTGTAGACGGGGAGATATGTGTGAATATGCTCATGGGGTGTTTGAGTGCTGGCTTCACCCAGCTCAATATCGGACACGGCTTTGTAAAGATGGTACAAGTTGTGCTAGGAGAGTTTGCTTCTTTGCTCACACTGGAGAAGAACTCAGGCCATTATATGTCTCTACTGGTTCGGCAGTTCAATCACCTCGCTCTAGTACTTCTGCCGCTACTGCAATGGATTATGCTGCTGCCATGAGCCTTTTACCCGGCTCTCCATCATCAGTGTCTTTGATGTCTCCATCACCATTCACTCCACCCATGTCCCCATCAGGCAATGGGCACTCATCTGTGCCATGGTCTCAGCCAAATGTCCCTACCTTAAATCTCCCTGGAAGCAATTTTCAGTCTAGTCGCCTGAAATCTGCCCTTAATGCAAGAGATATTCCAACGGAGGACTACAGCATGCTGCCAGATTTTGATGTGCAGCAAAAACTACTAAAAGAGCTGTCTTGCCTCTCGCAATCATCTCTGACTACTAATTCTTTGAACCGTTCTGTTCGATTGAAGACCTTAACTCCTTCAAATCTTGATGATCTCTTTTCTACTGAGGGCTTATCTCCTCAATATGCTGATCACTCACTGGCTTCAGTTTTCTCCCCAAAACACAAACCGGTTATGGTCAATCAGTTTCAGCAACAACAGAGCATGTTATCACCCATTAATACTAATTTCTCACCTAAGAATGCTGATAATACTCTAATGCATTCTCCATATGGGGTTCATTCTCCAGGGAGGATGTCTCCTCGGTTTGTGGAACCCATCTCACCGATGAGGTCCCGTATATCTATGTTAGCTCAGCTTGAGAAGCAGCAACAGTTCCGCAACCTGAACTCTCATGAACTAGGATCAAACTGTTCTTCTGTTGTCGGCTCGCCTGTGAATTCTCGGTCAAATTTTGGATACTCTACTGGGAAGCCCGACTGGGCAGTTAGTACAGATGAATTGGGGAAGCTCCGCAGTTCGTGTCCATTTGAGCTTGGGAACAACGGAGAGGAACCCGATCTCTCTTGGATTCAGTCACTTGTTAAAGAGTCCCCAACTGAGACTAAAGAGAACATAGGGACTCCTGTCAGGGGTGCAGCAGCTACTGCGGCCACCCGTGATGGGTTGAATGTGAACCACCAAACTGAATCCGCTGATCAGTTAGGAGCATGGCTGGAGCAAATGCAGTTAGATCATCTTGTGGTTCAGAAAAACTGAAAGCATTTTACTGAGCCCTGAGGTAGTGTTCAACAGAAAGGTTCGATATATTATATCATCTTGTTTTGGATTTTGTCAGTGATGGGTGTGGGACAAAGGCAACAATTACAAGAGTGAGGCCGGGAAGAAAGGAAGCAGATTCTTTTTCACAATTTATTATTATTACGCAGGTAGAGGATGAAGAAACATCTGGTGCGAGGGAAATTAAGCCCTGGCAAGGTGTTTTTTCTTCCTATATTCTAGAAAATTTAAGTTTCTATTATTGTCATAATTTTTTATTTTAAGCTATTCATTCCTTTGAAACGAAACTATAATCATATTTTATTCATTATCGACTCTGGGGAAAGCTCAGAGGGAGGGAGGGTCCTGAAGCTCTTTTCTTGAAGAGTTTATAATGTTTAGTCCGGTTTTGGGATTAAACAGAGGGTGGGTAACTGGTTTTGTAATATGTAACCGATAATTGCTAGTGCCGGTTACCAACTAGAAACAGTTCATATAGAGAAATTGTGAACCCTTGATGATGTAACAACATTCATTTGAACTTTACCCTTTATTTGTTCTCTTTGAGTGTCCTCTTCTGGTTCATTGTTGGAAATCTTTAGTTCCTCACAACTGTATATTACACTATCTTATCTTATATTTTTTTTTTATAAGCAACGGTCTAAAGATGTATATATATAAGGAACTAATAGTGTTCAGGAAGAGACTATGTCTCTTAACTCGAGCCTAGAGTTTTTGGCACTTTACCGCATCAAATTGGTCTCTTACACCACCACCACTAAAAATGTGTTGAGTGGGATTGATCCATTTCTTTCTTGTTCATTTCTTTATGGCATAATAAAAAAGATGCAAGTGCAGCTCCTATTGTTCACCTTTCGGTTCTGGTTTTGGCTGATTTGGTCGTCACTTTCATATAATAGAATTTTTCATTGTGAGATTGTGAAATTTCTTTTTCAACGGTGTATAGTGCTTGCTGACTTGTATAGAATTTGTCATTGTAATTTTGGGTTTCTTGATAAACCGTACAAGGTTAACATTTTTTTATATTACTTCATCCGTCCCAAAATGAGTGTCTTGTTTGTCAAAAAAACTTGTTCCAAAATGAGTGTCTTGTTTCTATTTTTAGGTTATTATATTATTGTTTTTCCTATATTACCCTTATCACTTATGCACATGGAAAGATATACACATGTGGTGTAAGTGAGAAAGTAAGGGTTATATTGAAAACACACTAAGTTGTCTAGTAATCCTTAATTTTTGCAAAAAAATGAAAACAAGACACTCATTTTGGGACAAAGGGAGTATAAAATAGTTCTATTTCTTCTCTCTAGTTCTACTGTCAATTAATTTATTAGTGCTTGTTTGTTTAGTCTACTGCAAAATCTTGTAAAACTTTTAAGAAGTTGTAAGAAGATGCTCGAAATAGTCAGTTATGTTTGGTAAATGTTTTACTGTAAGAAGGGTGGATTGTAAAAGTTTGTTTGGTAAAAAATATTTGTAATGAGCTAAAATATGTGTAAATTATCAAACGGTAGACTGTAATAACAACTACGGTCGACTGTTTGTAGTCTATCAAGTTCAGAAATGAAACAACCGACTATTTTATTTTTTGGTTGACCGTTACTGCATTGACTTTTCACCTAAAAGTCATGCATGAAATCAAACGGTTGACTTTAAAACAAAAAAGGTCAACCGTTTAGCTCCTTAAAGAAGCTATTGTTCCCCACATGAGTTCTTTTGCTCCAGCACCAAAACAACTCATTTAAAGAGTTTTTCACTGTTCCGCTCATTAAAGGAGCCAAAATCGATTTTTTACCAAACAACCTAGATCCTACATGGCAACCATCTCCTTTAAGTTTGTCCTATGTGGCATCTTCTTTAAGAAAGAAGTAGAGATAACAAACAAGCACTTAGTATTTCCCATTTTCAGAAAATTACTACAGTTTTCTTATACTTTTTGGTATAGACATGATCTCGGTTATACTTAATATCTGCTAAATTTAAGAGACTCCGCGACGAAAAAGTTAGGTAGCATCTTAGGCTAGACTATAAGTACTTTAATACGTAATTTTGAACTTCCTTATGAGTTTGACAGAATCAACTTATTTACAAACATAGTTGTTTATCTATACCAGGAGTTGAGAAATCGTTCAGTTCAACATAGCTAAATTATACATGGTCCCTCCAGAGCACAAATAACTATAAAAATAACAAACAAAATACGAAAAAGAGCAGTAACAAACTAGAAATGGAATGTAAGAAAGAAGAACAAAGATGTGTACATTTGATCAAGCTCTTTGTTGACTTCCTCAACATCCTCCAAATCTGTAAGCAACTGCCTCACTATAGCTCCGTATGTCAAGGTAAATAGCTCCGCGTTCTGCACCAGTTCAATTTCACAGAGATCAACAGCAGATCGGTGAACAATAAAACCACATCAGGATCACAAAATCACCGATTCAAATTGGCCGCCATCAAAAATCAAGAAAAAAAATTGAAAATCGAAACAAATTCAATGATTAAAAGATACAGAACCGAGAAAACTAATTTCCGTAACTAAGTTCAGTTTGGCTGCAGAGAAAATGCAGGAATCAATTTGGAAAATTGGAAGTTTAGGTCAGGAATACCACGCGATCGACGCTGGCGAAGATGGCGTCGCCGGATCGAGGAGCAACCGGAGGCATTGAGGTCTTTCAAGACTCGAGACTGGGGTCAGATTGAGAAGGTGCTTCGGCTCTCTCTGGTTCAGCTTAGAATCTCATGCTAATGCAAGTGAAGTAGTCAAAATGAAATTTAAGAGAAGAGACAAAGAGAGACAGACTCGGGTTGGGTTCTCGAGTAATATGGGCTTTTTCAACCGCTAAGGCCTTGTTTGGTTTCACTTTGAACCGTGAGGTGCTGTGATTTGTGTCTGTATCCGTTTTGTTCAAATTAGTTCATCAAATTTATTTGGGTTAAATGTTTTTAAACCCATTAATTGCAATAATTGCAATAATTTTGTCATTTCGATATACGAAGCGACACAGGATTTAGCCGACCCGGAAAAATTATTTCTCAACTATTCAAATGTAATTACAAAGTCGTGCCACATGAATAAATAATTGATAAGGGATAATTACACGTACCTCCCCTCTTAGATAGCAATATTACACATACCACTAGGGCTGTGCAATAATAACCGCTAAACCGAAACCGACCGTGAACCGCCCGAAACCGAACCGAACCGAGCATCTAACGGACGGTTACAGTTTGTAATATACGGAATTCAAGGTTTTCGGTTCGGCTTGCGGTTCTAACTCGTTAAAACCGAGGGAAACCGAACCGACCGACGATTACCATGCACTGTAAAAAATGATAGGTACCCACACCGGAAACATAGCAAGAATTGCAGAGAGGTTGAAGGAGAAAGGAAGAAGAAGGGTTGATAGTGGGTAGTGGGACCCACCATTATATGAATTTAAAACATAAAAAACTCATATTCATTAGATAATAATTACATGCCAGCTGTATTCAACTACCATCAATTCTTTCCAAGAGCAAAATTGCTTTGTTTTATTGTCCCACATCGGGCAAAAAATGAGTATAACTTGAAAGTTGCTTCTATAAATATGGTGTTTTGTTCATGTATCTTACACTTGCAGAAAGCAGACTAATGGGCTTGGGCTATATATTAACCTTTATTGGATAGGATAAAAAAGCCTAAAATTCTAAAGTTTGTTTATAAACAAGTTCAAAATTTTATATTCGGTTTGATTCGGTCAAAAACCAAAACCGACCGATAATATAACGAAACCGGTTAAATCGGTTATGTGCTTAGACGGTCGGTTAGCGGTTCAAAGAAATTTGAAACCGATTACTTCGGTTCGGTTTGGAATTTTGACTGCACGGTCGGTTAACCGACCGTACACACCCCTAGCCACAACCCCCAAGTACTCTAAGGCTAGGTATGAGGAAATTGTGAAGGAAGTTTCTTCCTACTTGAAGAAGGTTGGATACAACCCTGACAAAATTGCCTTTGTTCCCATCTCCGGGTTTGAGGGTGACAACATGATTGAGAGGTCTACCAATCTTGACTGGTACAAGGGTCCAACACTCCTTGAGGCTCTTGACCAGATCAACGAGCCAAAGAGGCCCACAGACAAGCCTCTACGTCTTCCACTTCAGGATGTGTACAAGATTGGTGGCATTGGAACTGTTCCAGTGGGTCGTGTGGAGACTGGTGTCCTCAAGCCCGGTATGGTTGTTACCTTTGGACCAAGTGGGCTGACCACTGAAGTCAAGTCTGTTGAGATGCATCACGAGGCCCTCCAGGAGGCTCTGCCTGGTGACAATGTCGGCTTCAACGTGAAGAATGTTGCTGTGAAGGATCTCAAGCGTGGTTATGTGGCTTCCAACTCCAAGGATGATCCGGCCAAGGGTGCTGCTAGCTTCACATCTCAGGTCATTATCATGAACCACCCTGGCCAGATTGGAAACGGCTATGCCCCTGTCCTTGACTGCCACACTTCCCACATTGCTGTTAAGTTTGGCGAGCTACTCACCAAGATTGACAGACGATCTGGGAAGGAACTCGAGAAAGAGCCCAAGTTCCTGAAGAATGGAGATGCAGGAATGGTGAAGATGATTCCGACCAAGCCCATGGTCGTGGAGACCTTCTCTGAGTACCCACCATTGGGTCGTTTTGCTGTCAGGGACATGCGGCAAACCGTTGCTGTGGGTGTGATCAAGAGTGTGGACAAGAAGGACCCAACCGGTGCCAAGGTCACCAAGTCTGCTGTCAAGAAGAAGTGAGGAGTTTTTGCTGCAATCTAGAGTTTTATTTTAATGCATTGAAAGATTTATCTCGAGACTTATGATATATGATAGTTAATTAGATAGTTTTGGTCTTTTAAATTTTTCTTGTTTCTCAGCTTTTGTGGAGACAAATTTATCCAAGGTTTTATCTATGAGTTTATATTTCTGTCTTAAGTTCAATATTTTCCTGGTTTGTTTAAGATAATAACTTGGTAGTATATTTCAGGACCCTACAGTATTGAAGTAGGAGCACTCGAGAATATTTTAGGGACCCTAGAGTACTTTTTCCGACAAAACAGAAGTTAAGTTTATTCTCTTTAGCTCCAAAACTAATACAAGCTACATCTGCAAGTGCCCATACAAAATCAAAGCTTGTAACATGTATAGAACAATTCATCAAAACATGATGCAATTGAATCAACTTCTGCTTCTCCTCCTGCTCTTCCTTTGGGTTTGCAGTTGAATCCTCTTCCCAAATATTTTCACAAACCATTGAGGTTTTCTTGCCATCACTGTGTTTCCAACAACAAAACCAATAACCACTCCACTTGCATACCCCATCATTATCACTATCCAATCATATCTGCCTAGGAACTCAACTTCCTCACCATCAAATGGCGGCGGCGGCCACTTCACAGAATCTCCGGCGCATCTTCTGGCGATCAATAGGTCTCCACATAATCCCGGATTCCCATCAAACGAATCATCTTGAAATGTATCAAACTGCCTCCCACGTGGCACGCGCCCCGTGAGATTGTTACTAGAAACATTCAAGAACTCGAGAAAATTGAGCTGTGCCAGTTGCTGAGGAATCTCTCCGGATAGCTTGTTGCGCGAAAGATCCAAAGATTCAAGCACAGCTAGGCTTGCCAACGAAGACGGGATGTGACCTGTGAGATAGTTGTTGGAGAGGTTGAGCACATTGAGGCCTTGGAGATTGCCAATGGATTCTGGAACATCTCCACTGAAGCTGTTTCTTGAGAAATCAATTGTAGCAAACACATTTGGTACTCTTGCATACATCATTTCAATGCCCTTATTTGCAAAAACCATACCCGCCCGGTAAAGAAAAGGCTGAGAAGATCCTGGTAAATGAAAACTTTTGGTTGTTTGCAGGTATGTCCAGTGTCTTGGACTGAATTTTTCCATACCTTTCCAAATGTGAAAGTATGCAGACGGCAAATGACCCGAAAACCCGTTGTGAGATAGGTCAATGATCCTCAAATTTGGAAACTCGGACGCAGAACCATTTGAAATTATTGCACCATAAAATCCGTTTGGTCTGAGAATGAGAAGTTGCAAGAACTCAAGTTGTCCTAGCCAAAATGGAAATGTGTCCTCAATCTGATTCTCTCCAAGATCAAGCTTCCTCAGCATTGCACAATTGGCTAATGATCTCGGCATCTTCCCTCGCAGTTGGTTTTCGCTCAGATGAATCATCTCCACTTTGCTTCCATTGCTGCATATTCGAGGAATGGAGCCATGGAAGTTGTTGTCTCAGTTGGACAAATTCGCCATGTCGCCCAAACATTGAGGAAGCTTGCCACTCAAGTTATTAAAGGCCAAATCAATGATGGAAAGAGAGCTCAAATAGCAGATAATTGATGGGATTTTCCCCACAAGTTTGTTCCTTGTGACAAAATAGTAGTTGATGGAAGGCGGCGGGATAGGGAGTGATCCTTGCAACAAGTTGTAGGAAAGATCGAGTAACTGAAGATTCACCCAAGGAAGAACCCTAGGATGTTGATCAAAACCCGTCAACGAGTTGTTAGAAACATCGAGAAACAAAAGGGTATCTTTAGTTATATTCCATAACCAGGTTGGGATCAGACCATGTATCTCATTACTTGCAAGGCAAAGCCATGACAACTTATGTTGATGCTTCAAGAAAGTTGGGAACTTGGTTAAGTTGCATGAACTCAATGATAAAACACTTAGTTTTGGAAGTAGAGCAGAAGATTTAGTACTGATATTGGTCCAGTCAAGAACTGATAATTGGTTAAAACCTAAACCAAGTGAGTTCAGGTTTCTCATATCAGAAAACATGTCAATCTTGACTGTTCCACTCAAGTTATTGCCATTCAAGGAAAGGTATTCTAAATTGACAAGGCTAGAGAACACTGGTTCTGATATGGGACCTTGAAGAGAGTTATGTTAGAGTCTTCAACTGGCTCAAATTCTGAATCCAAATCGGGATGTGACCGGTCATTTGGCACAAGCCTAAGCTCAAGTAGCTAAGTTTTGTCAAGTTTGCAAGAGAAGATGGGATCTCACTATTTACATTTGTGCCTTGAAAGCACAAATGTTGGAGGTTGGTTAGGTGACCAAGCCAAGACAAGTCTCCCACTCTCAAGTTACTGATATATGACAAATCCAGATCAGTGAGTTTGGTGAGATTGCCAAATGATGGTGATATTGTCCCTGACAATTTGCTATTGCTCATGCCTAACACGGTCAAGGAACGAAGGTTTTGGATTGAACCCGGAAGCTCACCTGAGAAACTTGTGCCATCAAGTTTCAAGAACTTGATCTGACTGTGATTTGAAAACTTGGGCAAATGCCCGATCAGCTGTGGATTGTATCGAACGCTAAGAAACTGAAGATTCGGGGACAAAAAGACTCGGGATGGGAACTCACCTTGCAAATTACAGCTCTTTAGAAAGAGCAGTGACAATGAAGATAAGTTGGATAAAGTATTAGGCACCTCAGATGATATGTTAACCCAACTGAGATGGAGTTGTTCAAGATTGGTTACATTTTGAACTAGACTCTCAAAAGTGGGCTTGTTGAGCTGTAACAACCTACTTTCAGATGAATCCACATTTGAAGACAAGTCAAGAACAACCAATTTGGACAACATTGAAATCTCTGATGGGATTTGGCCAGAAAAGCTAGACATGGACAGGTTTAGATGGGTGAGATTGGTCGAAAAATGGGCTAATTCTGGTGGAATGTGAGAGAAGTTGAAATTGTTGTCCGCGAGGCGGAGCCATTGAAGGTTCTTCAGCTGGAAGAGACTGCTGGTGGAGTTGATAGAACCAAAGAGACAACTACTGGTGAGGTCAAGCCCAATTACATGACCATCATCTTCATCGCAAAGGACACCGTCCCACGAGCAACAATCACCTTGGAGCATCCATGAATGGAGCTTGGGATAAGCCAGAGGATGAGAGGAGGCAAGCTTGTCAATGACAAAGCTTTCCTTGAATTGGAGCAGAGCAGAGCTGTCACCAGCATTACATGGTTTTGGCTGCAAAGGAGGATGAGAAAATGAGTGACCAAGTACTAATGTACTGAGATGAAGCAATATTGAAACTAGGTGAAGCATGAAATGATCATACAAAGATGAACCCATAATAGCCATTAATGATGTTTTGGTTGAGGAATGAGTGAGGAACAAGCAAGAGAAGGGACAGGACTTTATAGGCATGATTGATTAAGGTTGTTTCTTGTCAAGCCAATCAAGAAGAAGACCAGTGGGAAGACTTTTCTGATCATGTGGAATCCTCACCAAGACTTTTTTTCTCAACTTTTTGTGGTCCTATTACATATTATTATCAGGAACCTGTGTATGTGACTGTGATTGTAACAATTCAATATTGGGGTTGCATTGATTATGTCTTTTTTTTTTCTCTTTCTAAACCATGAGGTTACTGAGCGGGCCCGGAAACTCGCGGTTAACACTTTTAAACCGTTCTACCACACCAGACTAATCCTCATTCGAGTCAGGTAGGACCACAAGGGCGGCAAAGCTCTCCCTACCAAGTTTTAATTAACGCAACTGTATTCTCTGGGACTCGAACTCGAGATCTCAGGTTAAACTGAGACAACCCCTTACCAGTTGATCCACGCGCTTGGTGGTCATTGATTATGTCTTTTAGTATTAACAATGAGTGGAGCTGGTAATCTGTGCATGCATGTTGTGCTGAAAGTTGTTTCGTGTCAACACAATCCAAGACGACCCGTACACTTAACATGGTAACCTCATATATAGGCCATGTTGACATGACACGATTTGCACAAACACGGTATGATGGACAAGAACACACAACGGAGCACATTATGCACAATAGAACAAACACGTTTGACAGTACATGGCCCAACATATTATGATTGTTTGACAATTATATATCATTAACTGGACTTGTCGGACGTGGCACAACACGACTAGTGATTTTGTGCATGCATGTTTTAGAGGTTCAACACAAACACGATTCAATTACAAAATATGTGAGTTTAAACACTCATTTTTGTCGTGTGTCATGTTATTACACGAATTGATAGCGCTAACTATGCGTAACACATTACTAAAAAGGGAAATTGCAGGTAGCTACCCTGAACTAAACACCTTTTGCATGTTACTACCCTGAACTTTAAGTTGTAACTTTGGGCTACCCTAAACTTTCC
>JAYMTH010000107.1:0-31258 GCA_036897465.1 Pelargonium australe
TGGCCGGGATTCCACAGCCGAAGTTTGCCTATGAAGAGCAAATCGAATTGTATTAGTGTCTAGAATGTAATTTTTTTTTGTCAATAAACACGGACCAATCAATCGAATATTGAGATTGATGGAATCGATCGAACACTGCTTGAAACCGGGATTTAGTTTAAAAGAGGTGCCTCTATAAGGATTCGTATCCTTCAGAAGTTTAAAATCATTCTTTATATTTGACTTTTCCTTGCTTCGCCTCAATAGCTTAGCTGAGTCGAACTATAATTTCTAGCTTTTTGGGACCTAAAAAGTCTGAAATTCTTGATTATTAGAAAGTTTCAGCCATATAAAGTTTTATGTTTAACAGTTCTGTGGATCTCAAGATTTTCTATAATACTTTTGCGATAGGTGCTTCTTTTTCTTATTATTTTTTCTTAAAAAAAAGATATTCTAGTTTTCCTTATGAAGAAGATTTAAAAAGTAGCACTTTTAATCCTTAATATGGAACTTTTGTTGTGCTTTCTGGTTGATGGAGTCCTTTTCCTAGCTCAAGGATATTATGAGTGTATTAAGGTAGTCTCTCTCTGGAGTAAAACAATTCGAACCTACTACATTCGTGCTAATAAGTTCCCGCTATACCTAAAAGAAATTCTTAATACAGGTTCTTTAAACTTGCCCCAAAGCTTTCTAAAAGTACAAACAAGGATACTGGCTTATAAGAGATCGAAGTACCCTACTCGACTTGATACGCGGCTTACCTCGATAAGAAAAACACCTTCCCTTCTTCTGTGGAATTAGATTCTCACGGGCCTGCCCAATACCCTCCAAATTTAGCAGAGCTTTTGAACAAGGTTTTTTCTAAGTTACCAGATAAAAGCGAGTGTAAGACTAGGGTGTTTTAGGGGCTTTCCTCTGCGCGATATCTGAGATAGGCCCCGTTTTTGATAAGGAGTTGGGTTAATACTTAATAGAATCCTATCCCAGCTGCTACTAAAAAAGTAATTCATTAAAATTAAAGAGATTCTATAGGTTTCCTTGTAAGCTGAGCGACAAAAAGTAATAAAAATTATAGTATAAACTTCTACTTACTTTACTGCGCTTTCTCGTCTAATGATATACTAGGCCGGATCCTCACAGGATTTCTATTGGGATGCTCCTTTCCTATTTCAAAAATAAAAAATCAATAAAAAACTAGTAAAGCTAAGTCAGTGAGTGAGAGAAATAAGAGTCTTCCTGGTTTTGGTTTCTGTCTTTGTATTGCAAGGCAAATTGACTTTACTTATGTGTAAGCCTGTTCAGGAGTATGAGACTTTATCTGATTCCAGTTTAGGATAGATACAATATAGATACATAAGAATATAGGACTCTCTTAATCATGACAGATTCATTCTTCCTTGACAATGAGAGTAACTCTTTTCATAATTAGAGGTCATTCCGGGTCCACTTTCGGTAATTATTAATGAAAAAAAAAGTCAAGCTGTATTGCAGTTGCAGGTAAAGTAAAGGAGTTAAAGTCTAAGAGATGTTACTCTTCCGTCGTGCAGATAGTACTTATCCGATAATGTATTCTTTGGTAAGCTCTAATGGGAAGTCCTTTGCTATGATGACTGCGGGTTTTGTTATTGCTTTATCGTCAACTTTGAATTGTTATAATAAGTCCATTTAGGTATTTGATTTCTTGTACATGCTCTTTCCGAACCAAACTAGAAACAGAGAGAACTATTCCTGATTTACTAACCCTGTCCATGGCAGTTGTTCTCTTTAGGGAACCCAACTATAAATAAATACTATTGCTCTTTGTCTTAGTTCTTCTGTGTAAGCTGTAAGGACTGGACTGTTGCTAAACTCTAAGTGCGAAGAGCTTTCCTTACCCCCCCCCTAAGTCCTTGAGAACTTTCTTCCGTCTGTAATGGACAGTACAGTAAAGGAGAACTGAAACTCATTCTAGATTCTGTTTTGAGAGTAGATTCCTTTTGAGAAGTCCTTCTTATGATGTGATGGAATTGCTATAAACTATATTGCTTTACCTCTGTAAACAAATAACCTTGTCCAACCGGTTACTTCTTGTACTTGAGAACCCTACAAATCCACTAATTAGTCTAAAGTCGAAGAATCCTACAACCTCTGTAACTCTTTAAGTGCATTCCTACCGCCTTTTATGCTTAATGAGGAGAGTGCTTTAATACTACATCCATAAATCCCTGTTATTGACTAAACTCTTTTTAGGAGGTTAAGGCATTATGGTATTTGAGATAGTGAACCTCACCACAATCAACAAGACAAAAAAACTAGGATTTAAAAACAAAATTACTTTAGCTTCAGCTAGATTTCATTCCCTGAATTTCTTATAACAAAAACCGGAACCTAAGAAAAAGTCTATTCTCTTTCCAAAAAATTTTATTACATTACTAGTATTAGTTAGAATATAGAAGATATCTAAAATTAGTAGAAAAGATACGCATGTTGAAGCCGGTGTTGCTATTTCTTCTTGTCATGAAGCTGTCCTTTGCAAGCCAGTGCAGATTCTATTGTTCTTTTGAGAGTATATTTCTAGGATAAACTAAATCTAGAATAGATAGGATGGCCCTCTGAATTGTATTCTGTAAGCCGGTAAAGAAGGATTCTCTTTATCGAGGATAACATAAACTGAGTTCTTTAGTTTCCTTTTGGGTTATGATGGAATTGCATTGGTTCTATAGTGCAAAAACTTTTCATTTACAAACTAGTCCATTTTGGGTCCTTATTGGACTCATTTTTTATTAGGAACCTAAGGACTCGAAACCTAACCTCTTGCTTGCCTTAGCTGGCTAAGTACTCTGTCTTTGCTTTGCTGTCAAAGGAAGGTGTGTAGCTATATTCTTAAATATGCTGGTATTGCGAGAGTCTATAATGCTTTAGCTCTGTCAAAAATTTCCTAACCTTGCCAAACCGGTGTTTTTCGGCTAGTACTAATTGAAATTTCATGTCTAATACTCTGATGAGGAATAACTTAAGAGGACAAACAAGAGTAATTCTGTATTTGTAGCAGTAAATAATAAAAATTTTTAGTTCCCTAGTGGTAAACCTCTAACAGAAAGATTAACTTTAGGATTACAAAGCGACTCTGGTTTATGGAAGAATCTACCCCCCCTAAATGACTAAATTTAGAAGTAATCACATTTCGAAGTAATAGCTCGTGAAGGGTCGTATAACGAGGAGAAATCTAAGGAGCTACCCTTTTTTCGAGGAAGCAAATTGGAAGTAAATGCAATAATTAAAGTCAATCTCGGGTTAATACTTTGTAGTGTTGAGATGATACCTAATTTGTAAGGTTATATAGTTGCAGAATAGCTCTAAACGAGCCCACTTGTTTGATATTTTTTCCTGGGTGTTTCCTGCTAAACAAAGACAAAGGAAAAAATCATATTAATCCAAATTCCACAAGAGATCCTTTGTGCTGGAAATGCTATAAATTCCCACATACTTAAACTCCTTGCTGTCTGGTTAGTAAACTATTACTGTACCTTTAGTTTTAATTTTGGCAAAATAATTGTTCCTTGATGTAAAACGAGCTAGCTTACTTTCTGAGTGTATTATAATATATCGTCTCTCAAGGCGTCATGGAATTTTACAATTATAGGAATGCTATCTGACTAGACTTAAAGCTACTCCGATATCTATTCCCCATGTAAAATCCCTTGTTAAGTCCGCGCAGAGCAAGGTTCTCTTTTAAAGGCCGGTTACATGCGCTATAACATATATTTTAGGTTTGTAATGTGTGGATCCGTCCTAAAAAATTTGTGATACTTTACTTTGTCTCAAAATTTCTTACGAGTTGAACTTAGGTATTAGAGATGTGAAAGTAGGATACTGGAATCCTCGGGGTTGTGTTTAAACCAAACAAATTTCTTATAGCCAGGACTGCGCTTTAAGTGCTTTCCTTATGGGTTTTAACTTTTCACTACTGAAAAACTCTTAGTTAAAAAGAATAAACCTAATTTGGTTGCCCCTTTACAACTCATTATTCTACTTGAGCTAAACAAACTGGACAGACCATTAGTGCCGTTTTTTCTAACGGGGAACTCCTGCTTCTATGCTAAGTTAGTAAATAAGGTGAATAAGGCCCTTAGAAGAAAACACCCAAACAAAAGATATTAATTTCAGAGAGGGTAGTTGACAGTAAGTTATAGGCTTATAAAAAGGAAAACCCGGAATTAACCTTTTTATGCAGAATGAAAAGCTACGCGGGTAGAAGCGGGGTACAGTTCCTACAGAGTTTATCCTCTAAGGGTTAACCTGGACTTCCTTTCTAGTTGAAGTTATGTCATTTCCTTTCCGATATTTATATCTACGTAGGTCCAGTAACGATATGGGATGGACCTATATACATATTTCTTATTTTCTTGTCTTAAACGAAATCCTATGAGAAATAGAATATCTGATCAATCTAATTAAACCCAGACACCGACTCATTTTCCTTATAAAGATTTTTTTGTTCCTGCTCATGAATGAGAAAGCTTCTTTTACTTAATGAGATTCCAAGTTTAGTCTGACAATATAGAATACTTCACCACTTTTTTTATTAAAAACAAAGTAATTTATTAACTGTTTAAAATTAGTACAACAAAAAGGGGCTACTGAGAAAAGTTGGGTAACCTGATTAAATAAACCTTAAGAATTCCTTAGATTTAAATTCAAACTAATCGATATACTACTTGTCTCGGAGAGAAGAAAAAGTAGAAGCTTGACCTAATTTCCTTTATAAACGAAGCTCTTGTCTTAAAGTATAGTGTCAACGAAAGCGCCCGCAATCTTACCAGTTCCATAAAAATAGACTCGTAATTATCCAAGGTTGCGCGAGTCCTCGTAAAGGATTCCCTAGAGCAGGCCTCTTTTGTTAGAGCTTTTCCCAAACAGCAAGTTGAAAGAGTTGAGGTATCGTCAGTTATTATTAGCAAATCCTCAAGAAATCTGGGATAAACTCTCTATACTTTTTTTATATGGGCTATTATCCTATTTCAGTTAGTAAGGGGCTTTCTTAAGAATTAAGTTCACAATATTCCGTTTTACTTGTACCTACGGTGTATCCGCTACTAATGGGTTCCGATTAAAGGTATGACGTAGAATAGTAGAGAACTCGGTAAGAACTAAGAAATAGAGAGCAATTTCTCTGCCAACTTTCGGCTCTAGTTTAACCTTTTTTCCTTGTCTTTGCCGAATCCATTAGAAACCCAGGGAGTATTAGACAAGGGCGAATCTATTATATTACTATACAAGTTTTTTAGTAGTGCATTTTTAACTGATCTAAGATATTTAGATTACAAGCAATATAAGATACGAGGCAGGCATTGTACAACTTGTTACTAACGGAACCGACTCCTTTTTGATAGGTATTGGGTGAAAACTTACTACTAGATAACCCTCATTTACATATGTAATGAATGAAATTTTTTTTTTTGAAAACAAGAATATTAATATTATAATTACAAGTAAAGCAAAGTTTTAGCTTTCTAGATTTAATTAATAAAGAACTGAGTTTCCAAAAAGGGATTCAAGGTGGTCCTACCTGGAATTTTAATATGAAAATAACTAAAAACAAGACATTTGAAATGCTAGAAATTGGAGACTGCTTTTTTGGAAAGCAAGAAAGTTAATCCGCGGTAAATCGAACCACAATCGAAAGAGTGACCATGGGAACTCTTTTGAGTGCTTTACCAAAGCTACAAATGGAATTCTTTAGCGTTTGAGATGACAATAAACCACGAGGGGCTCTGGAGTAGGCTATGACACTTTTACTGTATAGCCTTTACAGAACAGCAGGCGTTAAGTAAAAGGATTTTTTTCTATAAGTCCTTGCACTTAAGTACAAGCCGGACACTTTCTCAATTTGGGTCACAGAATCCAAAAAAATTACTCAATAAAATTCTAATCTAATGCTAAGTTTAGTAATAGTAGATAATTGGATTGAGTAGGAACTTTCAGTTAATGATAGAGAGATATTCTTTCTTAATCGTAAATTTTGGACTTTAGTAAGGTTTTTCTTTTTATTAGAGTCACTTTACTTGATACAAACAGAAATTGGAAAACTACCTTTATCATTCAAAACTCTTCACTAAACACCTCTGCATATTGCTTATCATTTTCGATACCCGAGATAAGTTAAGTTATAGGACACAAAGAAAAGAGATTCGTACTAGGTCTAATCTATACGCCTATAAACTGAAATAGAAGAAGTCTCATCCCATTAAACACTCTAAGGATAAAATTCTATATTCGATCGGGCCGTAGCTACACTAGTGTTGAGAGGTTGAAGACTGCTACTATACTCCTTGGTTTCGATTGCGCATTAAATATCTATAGTTCAAAACCTTCATATAGACATACAAATTGTTTCCTATTTTAGATAGAGATTGGTGCGACAGGGTACCCCCAAAACGGTAAAAATACAGAAGTTTATTAGGCATCAACTTTTCTTGAGGTACAATCCCGATAAAGCAATAATTTAATTGTCTGCTTGATAAGCTCTCCTATATTTTTAGGTTAATACTTTAAACAAAAAGATGTCCTAACCATAAGAGATACGGCTTTGAAATGTAGTATCTTATATAGGATAAAAGGTTAATAGTCCTCTTCTTATAAGATTATCGATTAGTCTTGTTCTTTCTCTGTGTAGAATGAGAGTAAGAAGCTTTTCGTTTTTCACGGATATCCGGATACAGAGTTTATATGTTTAATGGGTTATCCCTGCTGTCGGTTGGGGCAAGCCTTCAAAAAAGGGATTGTAGTTACAATTTAGAATGACATGGGAAGCTGCTAGACATTAAGAGCAGAGAAAGACAACTTTCATAGGGAAAACCCTCCTCTAAATTTCTGCTTTTGAAACCCCGAAAGCAAAAATCCCGGAAGAAATAAGAAAACTAAAAGGTACGCTTTTTGTATATTTTTTGAGACAATAGAACAAATAACATGAGCGCAAGGTAGAAACTTCCGAAGATCTAGTTTACTGACGAAGGACTATTAACAATTAAAGAATTAAGGATTATTATTATTATACATGAGAGGGTCTCCTTTGATAGGAAGAAGCTTTAGACTCAGGATTTCCGCTAAAGAACTGTGAACTATCTCTTTTTTAAGCAGTCTCCTATCTATCCTTTAGACTAAACTAAGAAGGAGTAGGCTTTAACGTGCAAAACAAGGTAATGTAATTACTTCTCTTCCTTCAGACAAGCTTGCACTTGCCTTAGAGTCTTTCTTTCCTTTCGAAGGGATGTTAGCTTGGCTAGGCGCTTTGGTACTTATACTACAAGATTCGAGCATGTCAAATATAGAAAAATCCTTAAATTCTGAATTTACTTTATAGAATCCATTTTTGAAATACAAAAGTATAAACACTATGAAGCTATCAAGACGGGAGTGGCTAAGAATATATCTTGGAACTTATGCACTTATTAACCCCAAAAACACAGGAATTCCTTTAAAATGTTTCTATCGTTAGGAGTCGTTTCTAGTCAACAACTTCTTTAGTTAAAGTAAATCTTCTTCTCTATTAATTTTTTAGTTCTATTACAGAAAATACGAGTATGTTAATTAGAAAAAGTAAAGGCTAGTAAATATCAGTAAAGGCAATGGAAATATCCTTGAGTTAGGAGCTCCTTTTGTATTTGTAAGCTCAGGAGAAAGTCAAGCTACTCCTCGTATTCGTGAAAAAAGGGGGGGGGTATCCCAAATTCTCCTAATTGACTAGATAATTTTCTGTACTGTATAAGTTGTAATAATAAGCGCCTATAATTCTAATTAACTACTCGTTAAAACCCTAAAAGCTTGCCCTTAAAGATAGAAAAATTCTTTATATAATAAACTAATCCTAACCTTAAATCTAAATCATATTCCTAACTTTTTCTCAAGAACCCTAGAAATGGACAGCAGTCATTGTAGATTTACCGAGCTCTTAAAACATTCTTTTTTAAATCTTAAGTAGTAGGGAGACTCCAATGACTACTTTTTATAAAAGTTTTACTGAGTATAGAGTGCTGAAAAGGAGAGCTCGTTTTTTAAGTAGACGCGTGATTGAAACAAAGTAACTGCCTACTAAAGTTGAGTGAAACTCCCTTCAAAATAACTGGATCCCGCTTGTTATGAGTATCCTAACACAATCTCAGGAAAGTACTTTCTTATACTGTAGTAGTACAAGAATACCTTAATCTATTTAACAAAGCTTTGCCGAGCCTGTTAAAATATACTTTAAAAATTACCTTAAAGCCAATGCTTAACAAGTCCTAGCTAAGCAAAAAAAAAGGAAACTTTTGTACCCAATTTAATGAATGAGGCTTCCCTTAGTTTCACTTAACCGACTCTAAGAGTTTACTTACTTGGCTTTTCTAATAAGAATATCTTGACAATACCCACTAATAGAGCTTCTACGAAGATTTTTTTAATAGCGGATCCCTGCTAGAGCAAAAGAGTTCGGGTAAGAATACCGTGGGTTCAAGTCCTATCCGCTATAGTATTTACAACAAGGAAAGCTACATTTATTTTATACTCATAGTTAGGAAAATAGTTATAAAAGAAAGGCTTAAATAAGTCCTTAGTATCCTTTGTGTGTTCTCTTAGAAAGAGAGACCCCAGAAAAAAACTGTGAGAAGTAGGACCTCTTGACCAGGAATCTTCCTTAATGTAGAGAACTTTTCTGCTTTTATGAAACTTGAGAATTGCTATTAAATTACCAACATTTTATATGTGCTTAAGGATTTGATAGACCCTTTCTTTTATATTTATCCAAACGATTCCTACTACTTAGGAGCTTTTTTTGAGTTATACGGTATACTATATCTCTTGCGGAGAAGCTCTTATTAAGGAAACGGCGGTTAGGCTCCGAGAGGAACTCTCAACTAATGAATTTTTTAAGCGTATTAGGAATCTCTTTCGCTTTATAAATATTCGTCAATAAAGATATAATTTTGAAAGGTACAAAAATTTTACCTCTCTTCAAGCATGTCGGCTACTAAAACGTGGGGCTCTATAACTAGTATTTTAGAACACTTAAAAACACCGGGTACTCGTTTACTGTACTCCTTCTTCTAATTGAAAGCTCTTATTAACTATAAATTTACACTATAAAAACTAAATAAAAATTATGTATATAACTTCTTGAAGGGTATAGTGACTCTAAATTCCACTCAGTTTCTCATAAGATTTTTGTTATCAAAATTAGATTCAACTTTAACACTGTTAATAATTATGTTACTTCGGATACTCCAATATACTCGACGAAATTCTTATCGCGAGAGCTCCGCAACTCCGGTTTAAACCTCAAGGTTTCGTATATTTGTAAATCCGCAAAAGCTCATTTTATGCAACTTGCTTTTAAGTAAAACTTTTAAAGGGAAGTAAAAATTTTTATCAGAAGATAAGCAAGGGCTTTATCTAGCTAGAGAGCCTCTCCCAAAACAAACACAATTAGAACTTACAAGGAATTTTATTCTTGGAAAACAAGAGTTTTACTAAGCCCTCTCGGTAAGTAATGCAATCCCTTTGAAATGAATGAAATGGGGTTATTTGTTTAGTTTTGGCTTTTTATGCTTATGCTTCACAGATTTTACTTGATTTTGCTTAGTGTATAAAAAGGGGGTACAAGTTTCCCTTTTCTATCTCTGTATTTTGAGCGGGTAAAAAGTAGGAAACAAATAGTTTAAGTATTTAGTATTAGTGGGGTAGTATATCGTTTTTTGAATCCGAGACTACGAAGCGCTTGTTCTAACAAGTAATATTAAGACAAAGTTTTACAAGAGAGAGGAATTTCCCTAAATACTGTTTTATTCTATATTAGGGTGCAAGTTTAAGAAAGAATTGTGAGCTAAGCATTCTAAGGGAATAATAAGGGCAGGGGTTGCTTTTTTTATTTAAACAAATGTCATTTTAAAACTAAGAAATCTGTTTTCCAGATCTCGTGTAAGTGTAATAAATAAGTCAGAAGGTACTAAGGGGCAAATAAATTTCTTAACAAATAGTACTCAAGGAGGGTAGGGCATAGCTCTAACAAAAGGGCTCCTAGGACCCAGGTATTATCAAGACAGGTTACAATAGGATAGCTCCTAATAAACAGGGTATTATGCAGAAGGCTATGAAGATACAAAAGAATAAGATACTGATACAGGCTAAGAGGTAGGCTTTAAGAGTAAAGCTCAGATAAGTATAGCGGCTAGGAGTAAGAGTAACAAACACGTGTAGGATTAAAATACTTTTAAGTAAGGATCTAGTTAATGGGCATAAGAAAAAAAAGTAAGACTAAAGTTAGAGGTACTGCAGATATGAAGAGTAAGGCATTCCGGTTTAATTTTCATGTTGTATTAAATAAGCTTCCTTCGATCGGCGGGTACTTTGGGACAGTTACAGAATTCTTGCTTATGGGTTAATATCGGAGGGACTCATTAGTATAGTCGAGGTAGAGTATAAAACCTATGCAAGTTTTTTTATACCTGTACAGCAGTTACTTAGTAGTTTTTGATCAATCACGAGGACATCCTATACACAGGCAGGAGTACTATTAAATATAAATAAGGGATCCCCCAACTACACTAAAATACACGAGTGCCTTCTTACTCTTTCCAACACCCTGCGATAACTCCGACTTTCCCAGGCAGACCCGTAATATATCTTTCTTTTACTTACCAATTAACTTATATCCACTAAAGGGGAAGGCTTAAACCGGGAAACTTTATCATCGACTCAAAGGATAAAGAGACAAAAAAATTCTGAGGTTATACTACCCAAGTGAAGTTTTGAGTTTAAAAGACTATGTTCGATTTATTTAACTGAAAAGGAAGTCTTCCCTTAAATTCGCAAGAGCCCCCCTTCTTATAGGTCTTAATAGCTAGTCTTGTATCAGTCCCCCTCGTATTACCTCCCCTTACTCTAGCTTGTATCTATTTCTTTTTATTCCCTATGAAAGTTATAATCCTAGTTGATTACTCTATATTTATCTATTAGTTATGGATATATAGACAGTAATAAGTATAGATATAAGAGTCCTTTTTAAGGAGAATTCCTCTTGTACTTTGCTCTTATAAAGAGGAAAGCCCCAGGAATTCGTTATTTTCCGGTATATTACTTATTTTCCAAGTCCGGGAACTCTTATTAACTTTCTACTTGCTTTTTCCTCCTTATCATTATCTTTTTGAATTCCTTACATTTGTTCCCTGTTAAGGATAGGCCAACAACAGGAATTACATACTTTTTTAGTTCTTTACCTTACCGGGAAGAGCTTTCTTTAGCGCTACTTTTTCCGTTGTGCTCCTCCCTTTTAAACTCGTATTCTGCCTATTAAAAAGGGGCGGGATTTGATTAGAAATTGCTTAGGGAAACACCCTAAAACTTGGCATATTAAGAAAGGTAACAGGTTCCCAAATCCCAACTCTTAGGTTAGGTAGGACTAAGAAACCTTAGACCCTTGTTCCAAGATTAGAAAACTCCTAAGGACCCTTTTACTATTTACTTTATATCTGGAATCGGAAACCAAGGAATATGAGAACAACCCTTACCAAACGACCCCTCTTAAGCTGCATACCTGTCTTGGTAGGATTTTAGCCTTTAATTATGGATAAATTCTGGATATAAGTAGGAGTCTTTTTATTGTAGCCGGGAATTCTTGTATTCCCTGTCTTTGTCTTAAATAGTAGCTTTTAGGGTAGTTATAGAAAGTCATTCGATGATTATTAGTTACATATGTATGTAATAGATAGGACTAGATTTTATTACTTGTTAATGTTAAGGTGTATTCCTCCTTACTCTTTTCTTTGCAGCTAGCACCATAATAGTATAGAGGAAAGAAACCCTATAGTAGGGTTATTGTAATGTTTCTTGTACCCGACTGGAGGCATCCGAAGAAGGGTAGTGCAGGAGAGTATTTCAGATCCAGAACAGGAATACCTCAACATCGGGAAAAGGGCTTTCACTTGACTTCTACCTTAACTTCTTTTTATTATCTCGAAAATACTCAGAAACCGAAAAACAAAGGAACAGGCAACTCTTTACTTTAACAGTCACCCAGCTGCTTTAACCAAAAAATTTAGGAAAAGAAAAAGAGCACTATTAGATATTACACTTATAGTAAAGACCTTGACTGAAAAATAGGGACTTGAAATCACTAGTGACCAGAGATGCCTAGTAAAAAACTAATATTCTATATTTTTACTATATAGTCTTTGCTCCGGGGTTACTAGAAGCTACAAATAGACTTCCCAATTCCTTTAGCTTAATCCTTATCTGGAATTATAAACTTGAAACAGAGGAACAAACAACTCCTTAACTTTTCTCCAGAGCTGTAACCCTAGTATTCACTTGTTACTGTATACCTTTCTTACTCTTCAGAGCTATATGTATCCTGAGAGCTTTATTAGGAATCTTTGTCTTTATAGCTGCTATATTTCTCAACTCAGTAAATAAAATTTCTTCACACTCACTCTAGTTCTACTTCGTATAACCTCTGATCCTATTCGTATTTACTTCGTAATCTTCCCGTCAGGTAGGCTAAAGCCGTGTGTCCTATAGATAAAAATCCCTCTCTAAACTCTACAGGGGTGTCGGAGTAGTACTGTGAGTCCTCTTTATTATATGATCGGCACTAAGGAGAAACTCAACTCGCTCTTGTCTGTGGTTGCCATCCTTTCTTCCTGGGACCTAACAAAAAAACCAAACCAGAAAAAAGTGCTAGCCAAGATACTTCCATGGGTTTCCGGGTTTCATACAAGTGAGACCTCCTGTCAATTTCGTATCCTTTTTGAATGGAGTTTGCGAGGATACATAGGTGAAACCTCTTTTTAAGTTGAGATAGATAAAGTGGTGAAATCCATAGACAATTTTGGAGTCCCTCCTCTTTCTCTTTTTAGGAATTACCAGCTCCTATAGCAAAACTCTTAGTCAAAATGAAGCAAAAAGTTTCAAAAGGCTGAGAAATCTGGAATCCATATTAAATCAAACAATGCCAAAGTTTATATCTAGAATGTCTTTTTCTTTAGTTTAGGTAGCCAGTAATTGTTTTTTTTGTTTTGCCTCTTTATCGCCAAATTTTTATTATATAATTCTTGAATTGCTTACCTTTTTTTTGGAGAAGGACTTGACTCTTTGTTAACTAGAACTCAAAAAGAAAGTAACCCCTCTTTTGTTAAGCAAATATTAGTCATTTGTACTCTATTGCTAATAGGGAATATATATATACGTAGAACATAAAATACAACATACAACTAATATAACTACCTCTAAACTACTATAAACTACTAGAATTACTAAAAGATACTTTAGTTTTAAAAACTGTGTAAGGTACACCCCAGAAGCTTCCGTAAAAGTTCGGCCCTTCCGTTTCAAAAAGTAAAGCCTGGCCAGGGCCCCTCTTTCAATATTCTCTATTCCAACCCGTTTAGTTAAAATTTCCACTTTATTATAGTATTAAGTTCTAAAAAAAAGAAGTTCTCAAAGCAAAGGGGCCCTGAGTTTTCTGAACTCCTTCTAGTAAGGTTTTGGCCGATTAAGTTTCTTTATTAAGCACCCCGGTAACCCCTTTCTTACAGAGCTGAAATAGCCGTGAACCCGAATGTACTATAAAACTGAGGCAACCCTTCAGAATTAAATAGCAATAACCTGTTCAGGGACTCTATTACAATAGAATATAATTAGATTTGTAGAAAAAAAAAAGCGGCTTACCGGCATACGAGTACCCTATAACTCCGGAAATTCTAGGCAGGAACTTCTCTGTTTTATAATTCGCTAGGCTTTAGCGGAAGGTTGTGGAAAAAACATATTCGAGAGTTCTCAATACTAAAAGTGGTAACCCTATTATAAAGGTATAAAGGAAACTGAAGGAATTCGGAACGCTTTCTAATTGGTTTCATTAACAATTAACAGTTTATAATCGCGGCAGGAAGCTCTAAAAGATATTCCAATTATAACAAGAGAAAATTCAAATTTAAATAGAAAGCGCAAGGGGCTCTACACTCCCTCAAATTAAGGTAAGTTTTATATTATAGAGTAAAACTTTCGAAACCTTGTTTTTTTTTTTTTAATTATAGTATACCCTTTTCAAGAACTTTGATATCAAAAGCAAATGTAGGTGCACACTACTTCTGTAACTCTGTACGCTCTAAAACAAAGGACAAGGATCCTGATATATTCTAAAAAGTTTTCATCCTGTTCCAGCTACTTTAATTAAAAATAGATAAAGTAAACCCTCTTTTATGAAGTTAATCCTTAAGATAGAGTCTTTTCCAAGTACAGGTTTTAAGAAAGTAAGGAATTTGAAAGCTGCAGGTATCAAGAAGAGTCTAGTTCCTGAGAAAGCGGGTAAAGCATCTGAAATCGAACGAAAAAGGCTTTAAATGTAACCTTTACGGAATACACTAACTTGTGTTTTAGCACACAGAAAAGCTCTTACAATAGTTTGTGGTATTGTTCTATTAATTACTTTATTCCCTACCCCTTTACTTGATTAAGACTCAAAAGCCAGAATAAGAATTACCTAGAATTACTACTTTTTACTAGAAACTCACTTATTCCCGAGTTCTATACTTTTTGCTTACTGCCTTCTGTACCTTTACTTTATACTCTCTATTCTGTATCTTATTCTGTAACAAAGCTTGTTGTTTCTTCTTACGCTATGCCTACCAATAAAGACTTTCTTATAACCTTATAACTTTCCTCAGAGCTAGACTCTTATCTATATCCAGGACTTAAAAGCTTAGGACTACCCCTTTAACTTTTACGAGATTCCTTTAAGGCTTACGACTTCATCTCTGATCTGAGCTTTATTAACCCTACTAAACGTGGGATTTAAGAGTTCCATATTACTCCCCAGATAGGAAACCTGGAAACGAGCAACGCCTTACTTTCTTTATATACTTTACTTTAATTCCTTTTTTAAATAGCTAAACCGGCTTTCTTAGGAACTACACTCTTATGGGATATACTCCTCTTGCCTGAACTTACTGTAGCTAAGATGTTATATTATTGCAGCCCATAGCTGTTGTAGCTGTACTCCATAGGGATAGGAATTCCCCATAGTCTTTGTATTAGTATTCCAGTTACTTTATTAGGGAGGATTGAACCTTAATAGTATAAGCTGCTTCTATTTGTACCCGACTGGAGGCATCCGAAGGAAATGTAAGATAGTATAATGAATATAACTACATACGTAAGGACACCGCCTACGACTATCTTTACACTAAAAACCAACAGCTAGAAAAGAAAAAACGGGCTTTAACTCCACCTCATTTACAGGAAATTCAGTTCTTTTAAACATCCAAGCATCCGCTGAATATTCTCTGAACAGATAGAACTTCCTTTAGTAGGGCTATACTCTTAGGGGTTCTACCTGTCTTAGCAGTACTCTTACTGGGGTATGGAGCTGTAGCCTATAGACATTGTATTCCCTATTTCATTAAAGAAGTATAGGGGTTCTTATATTACCCAAGATATTATCTATTAGTATAAGCTACTTGTATGATAAAGTCGAATCCTTTTCTAATTAATGACGTAATTCTTCCAGAAGCAGCTTTGGAGTTTTCCTGCAATTACCTCCTTACTGAAAGTACTGACTTTTTGAGCAACCCACGGAGGGTCCTAATCTATCTATTTTAATAGAACTGAGTTAAAAAACACAAAACAACAGGCTTATTGCCAGATTTTGCTATTTAAGCCCGCCGACCGGAAAACTTATGTAAAATTGAAATTAACTGTAGCGGAACTCTTTATTTAATTTACAATTAATGAAAATACTAGAGAAACCCTTTTGTAAGAGGCAGCCAAATGCGAGGGTTAAAAAAAAATAAAAGGAACTAAACTTTTAGTGATAGCGAAATTCTTGTCCAACTGAGTATACCTTACGAGATTTCTATGAGTAAATGTTCCCATCAATGGAGGTTTTTAAAATCCTATTTTAAGGGGGTCCGCAATTGTCCAAGGCGAAAACGTATACTTGTTAAATGCATCATAACTTCTAAATTTCTTATACAGGCGGCGTTTAAATAAAATCGTCTTGCTACTTTTGCAGCCCTATCTTACTGGATTTACTCGGTAGAGTTCTTAGTATAGGGAACCCTTGTATCAGTTAAACCCGTCACTCTAAACAAGATTGACGTAAAATACTTATAAATTAAGTAAAAGCTTGTTCCATACCTTTGTAAATCCAGTACAAGAACTTCTGCTAGAGTATTCGAAACAGCGCCCTGACTCAATTAGAATTTATTTTGCCGGGTTTAAACTTGATTTATTTAGAAAACTTAAAGCCCTCGCTACCTTGAATAGAAGAGCTTTCTTATTATTCAATAACTTACAGGAGTCCCCCAAAGTGCCTTGTACACTAAAAGCTGCAGATAAAGAAACTCGTTCTGTGAACTACGCCTTATAAGACTCTAAAAATTCAGAGATCTTGCCGTAACTTTTTGGGGATTAAAGCCTTTTTGCTTAAAACAGGAAGCTTGCACTAACACTTCTGTATACTAAAAGGGTTGTCAACCCAGAGTTTCCTTTGTTTATAGAATATTCAGCTTTTTTCCAGAATATAAAGTTATTCTACGGGCTTTTTTCGTGCTTTATCATGCGACTTAGGACCTATTTACGTATGATTTCATTTCTTACTTTACGAGAGCCTCTATTAATATATTTTTGAGAACCAGGAGTATTACAATTACAGGAATTCTTTAATTTCATAATATAAAGAGCAAATAATACCCGTATAAAAGACTAAGAACTTTAGACAAGTGCTTTTTTTCCTCAGTAGTCCTTTTCTGCGATTAATTTGAGTAAGACTTTATTATATCCCCAAAAATAAGCTATGATGTTTGGAGGAAATGGGATTTATCATACAAAAGGTAAATATCCTTCCTTTGTTTAGTAAACCTTGCCTAAAAGACAATATGCTATCCCTCCAGAAAAGACGCTGAATTCTTATTTGACAAACGCTTGGTTATTCATATGTCATATGCTCTCAATCTATTTCTATATAAGTGATTTCAAAACTCTTTTTTTCCGTACGTATTGGCTTTGTGAAAAAGCGCTCTCTTAGTTCTACCTACAGTAATTCAGAGATATTAATAGTTATGGGAAATAGGTAATATTGAAATATTTAATCACAAAACTAGTGCGGAACTTTCTTTGTATAAAAAACGTAAAGTTTAGAAATGGTGAAAAAACATACATAGAAAAGTATTGTTTCACTTCTAGTCTTCTATTATGGTCTTGCTATAGGTTTTTTCCTCTAATTTGTTGCGTGCTTAATCTTTAAAGCAGGAGTGTCTTGAGCAGAAGCCAGAGTTTGTTTTTTCATACCTACCATATCTCAAGGAGTTAAGATTACAAATTTATAAGGCATAGAGTATTAGTTTAGCTGGAAAACTCTTAAGTAAGGAAATAAGGAATTGGGAGTATAACAATAGATTTTATAGACACCCACCGGATTTTCTATGTTCTACTATACTCTTAGTAGCTGCTAATAACTTTTCGATTTCTCTATATCTCCATAGTTTTTTATTTGACTTTATCCTTGCTGAATTGCCAGGTAGATTTTGATTTATTCCTAAGTCTTTATATACCACATCCAGAGAAGCTGCCCTCTTAAGTTAAGAAAAATCCCGGACTTTAACTCCCTAAAATCAGGGCTGGAACCATAGACTCAAGAAGGGTACGGGTTTAGCTTTGTAAATACGTTTCGATAGTTCCTCTTTGTAGAGAGTGGGAAATCTTAGGCAGATATATCGACCTAATTTTTGTAAACCAACGAAACTTGTGTAATTATATAAATAAAATTACTGAGTGGCTTATCTGAAAAAAAAAAAGAAGTAAAGAAGGTTTTGAAAACTCTTATTGTCTAAGATATCCTTGTTTCCTGTTGCATTTCAATAGCTATTATGGTAGTGTTTTGCCGAGCTATCGAGTTCCTGTCACAGGCCTCTCCACGACCCAAGTAGGTTTCCTTACTTTTCTTAATTTAGCTTTAGTGTCAGTATCTATTCCTAAGATACATATACAGAGTACTGCTAAGACAGGTAGTACAAAAAGGGGGTTAGAAACTGGGTAATAAGGAGCTGGGTCTTAGGCTAGCTAGGTATGGGAGGTATTAAGAAGCAAGAGAATGAAAAATCACTTACATAAAGTAATTCTTTTCCAGTTACTCTAAAATAGGTAAGCGGTGTGTGTAAAGTAAGTAATTCTCGTACAAGAGAAGGTTTCTATTAGTTAGTAGACATCTTTCATTCAAGGAGTTTCAGTTCTTTTCTTAATGGTCTACTTTTTTCACGTTAAAACGGCGTAGAGAAATTCCCGAAACCATGAGTTCAAATCCAAGCTTGCACTTGCCTGTGAGCTTGAATTCTTGTTGAAGCGCAGTCAGTAGAAAGGAAATCGCTTAGATAGAATAGACTTTCAATAAGCCCTTCATTTTACAAGTTTCTGATTTATGTTGTGAGTGAAATCCGTGTAATTGGAATTTCTATTAAATCCAATTAGTAAAGGGTTGAGTTTCCTTGTGCACTATTGACCGCGTTTTTCTTATTCTACGTTCTATGGATCCTATAAAAAAAGCTAAAACAAACCCGATAATGAATGCTTGTTTGAAACTCCGTTCTCCTATATAGTTGTTGTATAAGGATTCCTATTAATGACGCTTTTTGATTTTCTGCCGAGCTAAAAAGATGTATCAGAACTTAAATAGAGAGGAAAGTTCTAGTTCTAAGGAAGAGTACAGGCTGCGGCAAGAGGAAAAATAAGATTATCCTACTTCGAGTATCCCGGTTAAATCTAGACTCTCTTCCAGGTAACAAGCTCCCTTCATATTAGAACTCTAAGCAACTCTTTTAGGTTTACTACGAGAGCACCTTTTGATTTGCACTTACATTTTTTGAGTTACGAATTACATAAGTAGAAGATATCTTTCCCCTTGTGATTTGGTGAGAGCCCCAATCCCTGTTGATTTCACCAGACCAATACAGAGCTGAATGATACCAACCCCCCTGCGAAAAGTTAGATTCTCCTTTTTTTTTTATAATAGGTCAAGAAAAAAGGATCCTTACTAAAAAAATTAGAGTAATATTAGAGAACCCTAAGGAGAACTTAGCCAGGAACTAAAATTCCTCTCAATTCCTCTTTCTAAAATTAAAGTAGCTCTAAATAACAAGACAGTCTATTATGGCGGCCCTGGTTATTACTTCATTTCTTATCTAGAACTCCCTGGAGCCTAAACCTGGGAGATTCCTATATCAGGATACTTTAAATGGTCATTCTTTCTCTTATAATAAAGTTGTAGCAGGGTGAAAATACCGAAGAATACGCGCAAGCATCTAACTTTTGTTAGGAATAGCATTTGCACAAGGTTTAGTAAGTTGAGTCCTTTAAATTGACTAAATATTTATTTCAAGAATAGATTATACAGCATAAACCCGCGTATTCCATTGGATTTACCTTTTAAATTAATGCAAAGTAAGTAACTTCTTTTATATAAGAAAGTTTTTCCTAAGGATTACAAATACAAATAAAGGATGTTCCCTCTCCAGAAACCTAGAGATAGACCTTGTCCTTAGTATAGGGCTTTTTGCACTCGAAAAAGGTTTTGCTAAGTTAACAACGAAAAAGAAAAGAGAAAACAAGAAACACAGTTGGCTTCCTTTTTTGTTTTGACATCTCTAGGAATATACAAATATTTTGTGTTGTTAATCTATTACTGAATATTGTTCTAAAAAAGAAAGAGCAAGAGCTCAATAGCGAAAGCCCTTTCTAATGTAAAGGTCTTGTTAAAGTGCTGGGCCTTGTATCCAAAGTAGTATAGTATTCAAAATTCAACAGCGATTTTAGTATTCTCTTCTATTTAGTTTTATAGGCAATACGCATATATTAATACCCACCTTATCCTACTTGGAAGGTATTAACCGAGGAAAGGAGAATCTTATAACCATGTTGACATTGGGGAATGAATAAAGGAGAGGGCAGACTCCTAATTCCAGAAACTTGACTTGAAAAATGGAGTGCTTTATTTTCTCCCCTGTTACAAAACTTTAAAAGGATTTCCTAAAAGTTCTCAGAAAAACTTGAGATATTAGTTACGAAGGGTCTAAGGATTATTCTATTACTTTCCTAAACTAATTAAAATTCCTAAATAATAAGCTAAGTAGTAAGCAAAACAACTAAACTATTAGAACATTTTAAGGTATACAATATATTTGGATAAGAATGCTTGCCCGTAGGGGTTATATTACCTATAATTTTTAAGATAGGATTCACAAAGTACAACACGAATCCCATATAACTGTGAAATCAAGAGTCGTGAGAAGTACCAAAAACGGGCTCCCTACCGCCTTTCCTATGGTTTTCGTTCGCAAAAATGCATATTCTATTTGTTTTTTCTTTACTAAGGAGCGTAGGGTTCGTATTTTATAATGTGACTTTTCAGCTTCAAAGGAACCCTTAAACCCAGGGATCAGAAACATAAAGTTAAGACGAGTCTACTATATTTCACACGAATATGGAAGCTCTAGTTAGTCTTAGCCTTGCTTTGTTCAAATAACACTGACTTCACAACTCGTAGCTTTCAACTAAGGCCTTAATCTAATTCCTTTAAGAAGGTACAAACCATCAGAGAATCCTAGTTAAAGTCTTTTTTCCGGCTTGGGTTGGCAGAGCGCTGAGTTTTTGATTGTTAGGTATTGGTTCAATTCGTATTGAAATTAAATATGATTTTTGTGATTAACTATGCCATCGCCCACTTTATGATGGGATAGTATATAGGTATTCTATTTAGCTACTTTAGCTACCCTGAAATAGCGTAAACAACTAAATAATCATTGAGATTACAGGTCTTTATATATGTGAGGAGATTCACTTCACACCATACTATTTAAAACTTTACTTTTTTAATCTATACTTACGGCAAGGAGCCCGGGATTCTGAGTATTCCTTAGATTGCTATGGTAAGCCTCAGTAAAATATATATTTATCCTGATGAAAAAAATAAAAGCTTTCCTTTACCTCGAGCTGCCCCGAGCGATAAAGCTACAAAGCGCTGGTTCCAAAATCATCTTAGACTTGCTTTTACTAGTATAATTAAAACTTTTTTTACTAATTTCCGATGCAAAGTAACATTATTTCTTGATCGGGGGTTCTGTACCCATAAAAAGAAGGATCCCTTGAAGAAAAGCTTCGTCTTTAGTAAATATAAGGCTGCTCACACGGCACGAGGATACTAAAATTTTGGGTCTAAATAAAATAGAGTCAGAATTACCTTGAATTTCTTTAACCGGGCTTCTTTAGAGAGAATTAAGAAGCTCTATTAACACTAAAAATAAAAACAAAAGGTCTGTCCTAGTCATAAATCCAGGTAAGTAAAAGAAGTACTGAAGTTTTTAATATAGGTTTTGCTTGCTTTTGTTTTTTTCAAGAGCTCTCGAGCTAGACTAGTCCTAAGCTTTTAAAAGTCCTGTATATTCCCGTATTGGACGAGTTTCGGTTTTATAAATTCCTAATAAACTCGATTAAAATAAGAATTAGAATCTTATGCGGGGGTCGTTTGTATCCAAAGTTCTGCCAAGAACGGGGACAATTATATGTCTTAAGAGAAGTCTTCATTGCAAAGCAGTTCTGCAAGTCAATTACTAGGTCATTCAAGAAAGTGGTGGAAATCGATTCCTATCTTATTATTCAAGAATCCGGGGTCTCTGAAGGATCGTGAATAGTGTAAATTTCAGCAAGTAAATGATACCTTAGTACTAAAGCTGGAGACACTCTCCTAATTCCTTATTTGTACCTATTATTTACTCTTTTTTATTTGCTTTAAAACCGAGAAGGAGGTTCTTGTTAGCAGTATACTAGATAGAATATGAATACCTTATATAACCAAAATTTTCTTTAGCTATAGTCAATTTTCCTTATACATTATAGAAATTATAACTATATTTTTAGCCGAGTCCATTCGGGTTAAAACAAAACAACTTAGATATCGAGTTTTGGTCAGTACACTTAGAACTAATCGTAAGGAGCTCTCTTTATACCTAAAATTAGACATATATGTTTGTAGGTAGTAAAAGTATAGATTCAAACCTGCTACTGTTTCCAAGTTAACAGCGGATTGCTCTACCACAGATATACTACCCACTCCGGGCGTCAAATAAATGGAATATATGGCCGCTCCTTTTCATCTTAAACTAAGTTAGATAAGGTATACCTACCCCATTTGTATATCCCTTTTTAGACTAGTCTTATAGCTCACTCGTTAAAAGGTTAGACTTTTCTTAAATTTATCATTCATAAATTGAATTCCTTTTGTACTTCTATACAGCGTAAGAACCCAGACATCTGCCTTACCTTTATTTAGCTTTCTAATGTTTTTGTTTGATTTTAGTGGCTTCGAACATCCTCCTTTGGACTTGTTATAGTATTACCGAAAAAGCTAAATGAGGACTCGTTTATATTCAATAGACCTGGGTTTCAATCCTAATCCTACGTTAGTGAATATAAAATATTAGATTACCTGTATTTTCGCTAAATCTTGCAATACAAGAGGTTAAAAGAGTATTTGGTTTCCTTGGCAGTTGATAAGGGATAAGAATAAGGGTATTCTAAAAGGGCAAGTCAGGTCTTTACAAGCCATAAACTCTCATTCTATATTATTCGTCATTTAAAGTAAATAAACCGATTAGAAGCAAGGAAAATCGTACTAAAGCTAGATTAAAGAAAAAATCTTCTGAAAGTTATTTATAACTCCTATTTAAAAAGTCAACTTCAATGAAAGAGACAGCTGCTTAATTTAGGGAGTCCAGTATTACCAGGAGTTAGTAATGCTAGGAATTGGATAATGTGATTACCTACTTTGATTATCTTTTATTGTTTTTCTTTGCTACTTCTTATTGAGAAACAAAAACGATATCATTAAGTTGACAACAAACCGGATACCCAGGTTGACTCGAGTTGAACCCTTACCTGTTAAGTAAAAGCACCCTCGATCTAGAAAAATAAGAATAAAGAAAGATTCCATACTTTTTTTAGAAGGAAACCATACACTAAAAAACAATTACTTTTTATATAAGTTATTATACTTTTGAGTCCGTATTCCTAACCTTTTTTCATTATTGCTTAGCTTAGATACACACAAAATTTCTATAATGCCTAAACTTTCTCTTTTTATTATAAATTTTTATAAAAGGATCTAATACCAATGAATAGTATAACACCCCCTTATTTACAAAGGGGCAGGTTTTGCATATATAAAAACAGTAGTGGTTATACGAATATAGATTACTGATAAGGCATGAAAGTAATAGCTATATATATATATATTCAATAAATTTATAGGATTTTTTGATTCTTTGATTCCCCGTAGCAAGGTAAGTTCGTACCTTTTAGTGTTCCCATAGAGCTAACTCTTTTAAGAAAAACTTAAGAGCTCGTTTAAACTTTAACCGGATTTCTATCTAGAGTTCCACCTATAGCTTTTCCTGCTTCTAAACTATAGCAAATGCAAAACTTGTTTGGTTTCCCTTTTTAACTAATGAGAAAGCGCCTGCATCCGAAAAACGCTATCTTGTTTTTGTCAATGAAATAAGAGTAAACTCGTAACTAAGGCTTTAGTGCTATTTATACAAAGCATTATCCTTAATAGAATATCAAAAAAATCGACTTTAGATTACATATTTGACTTTGACTATCGGGGTAAATACTTTAAGAAGCATATCCTTGTTGTTTCTTAAAAATCTTTTATAAAGGGAAGCCTCCCTAATGTTATGTGATGTAACCTAGAATACTCCGTTTATTTACTTATTCTTAATTTGTTCCAAATATCTTTAAAAAAGTTGTAGTACTCCCCTTGTCTTGTAATTCAATGCTATTTTTTTTTTTTCACGGGCCCTCTTTATCCTTACTGCATCTATGGATATAAAACACGTCGGTTCGAATCCTAATGAATGGAAGATAAACTAATTTCAATGGGTCTCTTAAAGAAAGAAAAAAAGCTTGAAAATTCCAGGTTTCTTATCTCTAAAATTTGTGATTAAAATGATTCCCTAGCTGCTAAAATATATGCTTATTGCTGTGCCAAACCTCAACAGTCTTTATATTGCTTAATACTCGCCTGTAAACAATCTCCTTAGAGGCTAATTAGCTACAAGAATCTGGATCTCCTATAGACCTGAAGCAGAGTTTATAACCTTTATTAGGGAACACCACAGAATTCAATATATTAGGACCCCCTATAAGAGTAAAACACAAGTCAGTATTAACAAAGCTACTAAGAGAATGCCCCTAGTTCAAATCCCCAAGTTATCTTTAAAAGAACACACATGTAGCCTTAACCTAAGAAGGAATCCCTCGTATATTTTATGTTTTAGAAGCCCGTAGTTCAAACATAAGGTTTGGATTTTGAAATACCTGAAAAAGAGCAAGAAAAAAGGAGTCTAAATCAGTTTAGTGTTCTCTAAACTTATAAAAAATTTACCTGTATACTTTTTGACATTCTGAACCTATTGGTGGATTAGGTTGAAGTTTTTAAAAGGGTATGAGCTTCCCTTGACTTTGACATCTTTTAAAGTGGGTTTCTGGTCAAAGGAATTTAATTTATAAAGAACAGTTATAGTTTTATACCATTTCAATAGTGTATCCCCTAATAGACAGAACTCCTCTATTATTTTGAGCCCGATTCTAATGTGATTCTTTTTTATCTAAACCCCCCTCTAAACTATGTTACTATAATAACCCTTTTGAGTTCTTTTCTTGTACAAAACCTCGCACAGCATGCCTATCCTCAACATAATTAGAATCTTGACCCATACCATATGGAGTATTGGATTAAGTACATTACTTATTCATTCTTAAGTAACTGTCTAGTACGTATAGGATGAAGGGGCAGGAGGGATGTAGAACCTATATAGAGTATCGTTTTAAAAAGAGTATCCATCCATAAAAGAATATACCTGAGATCTGTCAACCAAAAACAACACTTAACCCCTTCTTGTCCCCTGTAGCCCGGGGTAGCAAGAATTTGCAACACTCTCTAATATAATGGGTCCGTATAAATATAAGCAGCAAGAATATCCAGCTATTGCCTGAGTCTTACTAAGTACTAGGACACATCCATATTAAGAAACCAAAGCTTCTTGCTTTATACAAGTTTTTCTTTATTCAGGTAACAAGGGGTTGTTCCATTTCACCCTGCATACCATGCATTTGATTTAATTCGATTATATGATAATTTTTGATCTTTAGTATATTTACTCCAAAAACTGCTCTTTGAAATCATTTTTAGATAGATTTTACACGGATTCACTGCTAAGGAGTTAATCATGGAGAATACTTCATTAACAATTGATAACATATACTTGTATAAACTGTCTTGAACTTCAAATAAACCCGAAATTCAACGCTTCATAAGCAAAGTCAAGTTCTAAACAGCTGTAGACTTGGATTCAAGAATAATACTGAAAAGTACATGCTAATAGAGCTTTCTTTTATATAAGTAAAGTAAATAATTTGCATTGAATGCAGCAAGAAAGTAAGAGAACATAAAAAGCGCAGGGTATACCAAGTTTATTACAAGGATCTCCCCATTTATAGTTATCTAGTACTGAGTACTTCTGAATAAAAAGGGGGGTTTTGAACCATTGAATTTCGTCGGTATTTTAGCTCGATAGGGATCTTTATTACCTTTATGAATAAGGGTCTTCTTCAACTTCTTCGATATATGTTAAAAAGCTTATCTCTGCGCTGGAGTAACGGTTCGAACCCTCGCATGCTGCTTGCTAAGACTGGTGATTTACCAACTCGGCTATACTCCATCAGGTCTACCTTGCTTTTTGCTTGGCTACCTTATTTCTTTTCTGTGAATCGCAATGTAAATGTAGAAGAGAAAACGAGTCCATTTCTTTCTATTTAAATAAGAATAGAGTTTGATTAAAGGTTTAAACAAGGTATCGTTTTATCCCCCTAATTCCCTCGCCGGTTTTTTCAGAACGAACGTGTAGATCCTTGCAATTAGATCCGGGTGTTGCTGCGTTTGCGTATACAAGTATTTAATGTAATACCTCTAATTAAAGTCCACTTTTAAAAGGGGTGCTTTTACTGAGTATTTACTTTTGGGTCCTTGTCAAACTAAGTTAAGATTTCAAAAGTATACTTTTTAGACTTAAGCGAGGGGTTTTCTCTTATAAATTTAGTTGAAAAGCTTTCAAAAAGCAGAGGGATAAGGTTCTTTATAAAAGTTTAGTACCGTGAGGGTATTACAACGTCTTTCTTGTCTAATGCTATTAAGTGGATGCGTGCTAGGGTTCTCTTGGTTATAGATAGGTATAAAAAGAACTCTTAGTAGGATACTCGTAATTCAGTAGATAGCGACTTTCCTCCCATATATATAACAATTACTAAAAATGTAGACTAGTTTAAAATTACTGTGGGCATCCAGAGAAAGATAAAGAAAGTCTTTGTTCTTATCTACGCGGGACTTGTCTTGCAAATGAATACAAGAATCTAATTTAGTTTAGGAGCACTCGCTTAAAACGGGAAATTTACAAATATTTTCTGGCTAGCAAAAGGAATCAATTCTTCTTGGCACTCCTTAGGAATCTCCTGAGTTACTCTAAGTCTTTCTCTGAGGACCCCCTTTTTGCTAGTATAATAAATAAAATAAATCTAAACCGTCGTACGAAACTCTCCAAATTAAGGTCAATCAAAGGAAACTCAATATCAAGTAAGGAAATACAGATTGTATGGAATTAATGAGTACTTGTTTCTGCTGTATAAAAAGGTAGAATCTACCCTTGAAATTCGATAGAGTGTGAGTTGAGTACTAAATTCGAGTCTCTAGTCATAGAAAAGACAGCTATGCCAAATCAATTGATACATTTCTGAGAAAGAGAAGGACTTCTAAGCAAGGAAGTCTCGGATCCCTATTATGGCAAGGGGTCTTCGATCTCAATCAAGTAAATTTTTGTTTCATTCTCTCGCCAGTACCTAGAGAACTTCCTATTGAGTAGTCAATTCGAAAAGAGCAAGACCTCTCTTTGCTTTTGACAGCTTCTGCTTCTTCTAAAAGTACCCGCGTGGGTTCTCCCCGATCCATTATTGAGATTATAGAATTTCCTTACTATCAAAAACCCTTACAAGACAAAAATGAGTCGTTATTTATACCGCACTCACAGGAGCCCATAGAACTTGTTTACCCTTAGCTTTTAATCCGCTATCTCTTACTAAGGGAAAGCCTTATGACTCACATAATAAGGGATCCAGTCTTTGAAATGCATAGCAAGCCTTTTATTAAAAGTAAAGGAATTGAGTCCGTTCAATGTCTAAAGCAAGACACGCTTAGTCATAAATACTTAGGTTTTCTTTGCACTTAAAGTATTAGTTATTCTTCAGGAATTTACAAAAAAAAAGGGCTGTCAATGGCGAGGACCCTCTTCTTAATAAACAAGATAGCTAGGCCAAAAGGCTACTACGAATGAGCCCTTATTGGAGTAGAATAATTTTACAAAACCTGTACGTTTTACCTGATAAAACCAGTGTATCCCAAAAAAGCAGGATGAGATTTCCCTTAACGTGTCCTAAAAACTCTGAATTTCAAATCCTTCATAACTTACGAGGGACAAATTATTCATGTAGTAAGCACACGAATGATCAGGCATGTGAGGAGAGCATACAATTTATAGGTATTTTTAGCTAAAAGAGGAGGGATAGAGGGAGTTTATAATGAATACAAAATCATTCAGTCTTTAGAATTCAAAAAGGTCCTAGACTCCTAGCAGAGCATCTCTATTTCTAGTTGTACTCAAGTTTTCAACATGTTGGTTCATACACATTTGAGCATTTAGCTTATCATTGATGGACAAAGCACAGTCTGGTTTAGAAATAATTCTCTCAACCGACTGAAATTGACATTTCACTTTATTAATGCGTGTATTTCACACATCCAGTCCAAAATTAAGCATTGCTGATATACCACTGCTTGATTTATGAACATGATGTTTTTGTTTAGGGCGAAATCATGCTTTTAATCATCTAAGAAGTTAATTAATCTATGTTTTTGTTCTCTTATCATAATGCTTTGAGTCTCTATATATAATGGACAGTGTTAGAAGAGACATGATAGGACCTTCTGGGTTCTTAACAATTCTTGCTTGAAACATGTTTTGAGGTTACGGTCTTCTTTTCTTCACAGCGAAGATGATCTAAACTATTCTTTGGATATTCATGTATCTGTAGGTTGGTGCGCATGGTACTGGTGCAAGACTGCCCCCCATTGATGAACAGATCATAAGCATGAAACTGGTTACTCCTGCCAAGGGAACAATAGAAATTTCAAAGGATAAAGATCCGGAGCTATTTTATCTTGCTCGATGTGGCCTTGGCGGCCTTGGGGTGGTTGCTGAAGTCACCATTCAATGTGTTGACAGACAAGAGCTTGTGGAGCATACAGTTGTCTCGAACATGAACGAGATCAAGAAAAACCACAAGTAACCATTTATACCTTTTATTGGGTAGATTGATACAAGACATAATTTTTCTTAATTATTATTTGGAACTTCCTAGTAGATGATTGAACCAGCAATTAGAGTCCTTTCCAAGATATCTATGATGTGACTATAGGATGATCTCATGATGTTGGACCAAGTTTGATCAGATTGTCCAAAATGTTATGATTGTGGAATCTTGGAAGGTTAATCTGTTAGCGACACATATTAGTGGTTGTGGGTGAAATTTAACGTGGTCTCATCTTCTTAAAGTTGTTTACCAAATTTCTCAATCTTTCTCCATGCATGATTTCGTAAGTGTGTTTTGAGCATGATTTCAAATCAGACAGTGGATATTAGGTCCTTTGTATAAGAACTAAAAGTTTTGCATCTTTCTTTTCTGCAGGAAGTTATTATCTGAGAACAAACATGTGAAGTATCTTTATATTCCATATACTGAGGCTGTTGTTGTTGTGACCTGTAACCCTGTTTCAAAATGGAAAGGTCCACCCAAATTCAAACCCAAATATAGTGAGGATGAAGCTATACAGCATGTCCGTGACCTTTATCAGGAATCATTAAAGAAGTACAGGTAAAAAAGCTGTTATTGCTGTCTAATATGTGATCAAATTGTATAATTTTGTCAACTAATGCTACCTTGTTGAACTTGAGGCTTAACTAGAGTATCCTCTGAGTTTGTTTGGATAAATTGCGACCTTCATGTGTAGAAATCTGTTTTCCTTTTCTTTTGTTCTTTTTAAAATTTTCTGTTGTTAATTCTCTATGCCTTCTTGTTCTTATTTTTGGTCCCTCTGGAAGGGCAAATAAGTAAAATGTTACTCCCTATGTCTCAAAATGATTGTTCACTTTCCTTTTTTGAGTTAGGTAGTTGTGCATAAATTACCAACAATGTCTCTAACATAGTTAATTTAGAAGCCCTTAAATTTGTTGCAACAAGAGCACATGGGGGTACAAGGGCAAAAATCTATCCCTAACTAACTTATCCTTGATTCTTACTAAAATTGGAAAATGGACACTCATTTTGAGACAAAGGGAGTATAATATTTATAATCTCTCTTCCACACAATGAGGGTAAATTTACAGTCAATCTTTCAGTTTGGATGTTCATAATTTTGAACTTTTAATCCTTCATCTCTATTATGGCATTTTTTTTTCTTAATCTGATTGCTTTTTGATAGGCAATGCATTTTGGTTGCCGTGATGATGTCATGACCTCAAAGTCTTGTGAAGTTCCACTGTTTTAGTTCTGGTTACTATTTTTTCTTTTTTGATTAACGTTAGCTGATGCCTTTCCTATATTTATTTGATTGCGTTTAAATCAGTTAGCATCAATTAATTTCGTAAATTGGTGATTCGTAGGGGTGAGGCAGTTGCAGCTAAATCTCCAGACAATAATGAGCCAGACATAAATGAACTGTCATTTACCGAGCTAAGAGACAAACTGCTTGCTCTTGATCCTCTTAACAAAGATCATGTCATAAAGGTCAACCAAGCTGAGGCTGAGTTCTGGATGAAGTCAGAGGGGTACAGAGTGGGCTGGAGTGATGAAATTTTGGGCTTTGATTGTGGTGGCCAACAGTGGGTCTCGGAGACATGTTTTCCTGCTGGAACCATAGCAAAACCGAGCATGAAAGATATTGAATTTATAGAAGAGTTGAAACAGCTCATAGAGAAGGAAGAAATACCTGCACCTGCTCCTATAGAGCAGCGCTGGTCCGCTCGCAGCAAGAGCCCCATGAGTCCAGCTTCTAGTGCAGCAGAAGATGAGATATTTTCATGGGTACGTAATTCACAAAACAAATTTCTCCATCTTGGATTTGTTTCACTTTCATTAACTAAGTGCCTGCAAGCAAGTTTGCTAGTAGGAGTCTGAAACCAGAACCAAGCTCTCATCAAACAAGGCCTTGGCAATTCATAGAACTACACAAATTTTACTTACATGTGGATCAGTTAGACATAGTAAAGAATTAGCTTATTGAATTTCTCTGTTCTATAGCAAATTTATCAGGATTAGCATATTGATTTGTGCTTCCTTATATACGTAGCCTAATAGCTCTTAGTTTTTGTTTTAGTGTGATTCAGGAACTAGGATACAGTGATACACTATTAATTGGTGATGCTTTCTTTGGTTCATAACCTGTGTTTTGATGCTGCATGTCAGGTTGGTATAATCATGTATCTACCTACTATGGATCCTCGCCAGAGAAAGGAAATAACAGAAGAGTTCTTCCACTATAGGTCTTTGACCCAATATCGATTGTGGGATCGGTATTCAGCTTATGAACATTGGGCAAAGATTGAGGTATTATTTAAAATCTAGATATGCTATGCTGTTGCTTATACATTTTGAATCCAAAACAGAGAAGGTTCTTGTATGAAACAAGACTCATTTTCAAATATTTGACACTCATCTATTTCTTTGTTTTATTGGAAGTAAGGTTCTCAAGGTTGCTCATCTAGCTGTTTATATGACATGCATTCGTATTTTATGTGCAGGTTCCCAAGGACCAAGAAGAGCTTGTGGATCTTCAAGCAAGGTTAAGGAAGCGTTTTCCCGTGGACGCGTATAATAAAGCCCGAAAAGAGTTGGACCCGAACATGATACTTTCGAATAATGTGTTGGAGAAACTATTCCCCTTGTCGAGTACCACCGTTTGAGAAGCACTGCTCTTTGGTTAGTTTTCCATTTAAGCATTTTTTTTTATGGGTGAAGATTTGGTTGTATCTTACCTTTTGTTCTTGAGATAATGGTCATTTTAGTCATCAAAGTTTGGCAAAATAGTCTAAGTAGTGCTTAATTTGAAACTTTAGCCAAT
>JAYMTH010000108.1:0-30919 GCA_036897465.1 Pelargonium australe
GGTTGTTGTTGAGGTCGACCTCGTGGAGGAGGTTCATGGCGTGAATGGAGTCCGAGATGCGGTCGCAAAAGCGGTTGGAGTTGATGTGGAAGAGAGCGAGGTCAGAGAGGAGGCCGAGTTTGTCGAGGAGGTAGTCGGCGATGTCGACGTGGTTGAGGTCAATGTCGTAGACGGTGCGGCGGGAGGGGGAGGTTGGGACTGTGCTCAAAAGACGCCACCATAGGAGCAAATGATATTATTTCCAAATTCGCTATCCAAACAAATCAACCCTACTTTTTAGTTTTGACTCTCCACAGAGAGAAAGAGAGCTACCATTTTATCTTCCAAACCCAACTCAAGCAGACCAGACCATCCACAAGGTCAGATTTTGATTTCATATGTTGCCCCAAAAATCTTAAAAATCTTATCACAATAGATTTTTGGGTTTTGTCCCAAATTTTCCATTGGTTAATCTCAAAATCCAGATAGAGATTTTGATGCTATTCCTGATCAAGGTGTCTTTCCAGCAATCAAGATTCTGATTTGACTTGTTCTTGACAATTTTTTACAAGAAGACCCAACAATCAAGATTTTGATTTGGGTATTTGGTGTGATCAATTTTTGTTTTGTTGGAGCTATGAATTTCAGGAGCTTAGATGATTTCTGGGCTTTCTATGTGAGTCAGCACTCGAAACCCTCGACGAGGCGATGGCATTTTGCAGGCACACTGGCTAGCAATCTGATGTTGCTTTACTCTGTTTTGTTCAATTGGTGGTTTGTGCTGTTGGTGCCAATTGTTGGGTATGGTCTGGCTTGGTACAGCCATTTCTTTGTGGAGGGTAATGTTCCAGCCACTTTTGGGCATCCATTTTGGTCTCTTCTCTGTGATTACAAGATGTTTGGGTTGATGCTTACTGGGAAAATGGATAAAGAGATCAAGAGGCTTGGCAAGAGACCTGTTTTACAAGGTTTCTAAATTTGATTTGCTTCTTTTCACTTCATTTCAGCTCATACTGTCTCTCCTCTCAATCTCAATCTCAGTTTCATGTATTGTATGTAACTTTGTTGAAATAAGAACACAATTACAATTTCAGTCACTGACCAGTTTTGATCATGGCAGTTTCATGGTGATTGATTGGATAAGATAAGAGTGCAGAACTCATGCACTGCCAAGCTAATCATAAATCATAATTCAGCCCAATCTGGGTAGCTGAAGTATGGGATTTTGTATTCAGTTTGTACCATTTACAGGCTTTTCCTGATTTTTGAAACACAGTTGGGGCACAAATCCAAGCAAAATCTTAGTTGTGAAGGTTACAATATCTAGTAGCAAATACAAAATAGTATTAAGATGACCAGTAGCTTAAACAAATTAAGATCAACCCACATATATATAGATAGATAATAGGCTACAAAGATGTACACAAATGAAGAGTTGGCAGGAATTCAAATCTTCTGCGGTAAATTCACATATAGTATATATTTCCTCAGTATGACGCCTCTTAAGTCATTATCGAAAAGCCTCAGCAGCGGGAAGAGATGCAAGAAATGATTGGTGATTTATTCAAATGTTCCCAATGTCAAGTTCAACTCTATTACAAGTTCTGACTTCCAATCTCCCGAAACTTGGATTCAGTTGAAGGGTCATTGAAGTTGCTGAAATTTCTGACCCTGGTTCAGGTGAATTGTTGCTCACTATTTGGTAAGACTATGGTATATGTCTCGAGGATTAGATGCAGGTTCAATGATCACAAATCAGTGTTCCGTGAAAATGATGGCAAAGGCACGGCCTCCTGTGGTCGAAGGATGACGAGCACACCAAACATGCCAAGCATTGGGAGGACAAGAAGCCACTTCAGTAGTTTATAGTAGTGCATATGGAATGTGAGGGAGAAATCATCTGAGAAGTATAGTCCATTCTTGTCAACCATCTCCACTAAAACAGTCCCCGTAGTCCTCACCCCAACTGTAGGGAGCTTTACTCGGTATTTTCCAGGACTCTGAAAGATTTGATTTTGTGTTATCTTGCGCTCTCCCATGTAATTACCAGGAACTAACAAGGTCGTCTGCATTGTAAACAATGAGATTCATATAATGATAATAGTGTCTTTCAAAACACAACATTGGCAGGAAAAAAAGCAGCTTACCGTGACATTATATGGGGCTTGAGTCCCAGACGGGTATCTATGCCCATCTACAATCTCAAACTCCACCCAGAAGTTCTTGCCTTCCTCATCGCGGAAAGCTCTTGATGGATGTGTAACATATATTCCTTCGCGATTGTGGCGGTTTGCAACATTGTTTCTTCCTTGATTTGGTGATCTCCATGCCTGAAAAGTACAAACACAGACTATTAGAAATCAGAAACTAAAAGATGTTCGTATAGTTGCAGACCTATCTTGCCTTGAGAGGATGATGTGGAGCAGGTGTTGAGAAGCAGAAGACATTGCCATTCATGGTTGTAACAATAAGATCAAGATCATCTCCACCATCAACATTGTCGGCCAATACCATGCTATATCTGCCAAGAAGAAATTCACAATTTTAAATACATACTGGTATAAAAATAATCCATATCAGAGTAATGGTGTCACAGAACTAAGAGAATGTCTTACGAGGTTTCACCAATATCAACAACATCAGCACATGATGTAGGTCCGTCTATGAGATACAAATAACCATCAAATGAGGTTGTAACTAGAGTAAGTCCCTTCTTTTTCTCCCCACGCTTACTTAGATCGACAAGGAGAACTTGGTTCATCACTCTCCCATGAGTTCTATATGGATATGGACGTACATGTGACCCATCCTTGCCACTGAGAACGTATATGTTACCAGACAGTGTTGCAACCACCACATCAGTATGGCCATCCCCATCAACGTCACCAACAGTTGGACCCTAAGAAATATGGTAATATATATCAGATCACTCAACTATCAACTTAAACAGGTATTTCCGTAATCACATTATAGCACAATTTGCATTGTATACATAAGATCAACTTATAATCAATCAAAAACAAACAAATGCATTTCACAGCTTTTAAACCATTAAGCCACAAAGATAAAAAAAGAAACAAGACTAACACAACTTTCTTCAATGGATTGCAGTTACACATTGGAGAACCACTGTTCAGTATAATGGTAAATTAACATCATCTGGGCCAGCAAAAATTACATCAGAAAAATTCATGTTATTTTATTTTATATTTCTTTTACTGCAAAACTTAGCACTGAATAAGGGTCTTAAAAATTCCGTAACAGTCCAAGTTCACCATAATCCTGTCTATGCAGACAAAGTATCTTTACACACACACACAAATGCAATGATTTCCATATATAAAAATTATTGAAACCCCTTTGCATAGAATATGCAAATCCACACAGAGTAGTCAAGATGCACCCCAGCAGATATGGTAAAATATTTGGATTCTATGGAATCGAGATATAAAAAATTGGATATGGCTGGCATTTACAAGGATATAGATTGGGGAATAGACATGACTTTGCAGAAAAGTCAGGTCTGAATCCAAGAAGCTAATAATTTTTAATGTTAGTCAAGGCTTCAATTTACAAAATATTCATTTCAGCTTGATAGGTTGCCAACACTGAATCATACCATACCTGTGGAATAAGACTCTTAACATGCGTTTCCCAGATTTCTTCTCCTTGTGGAGTCCATGCAGCAACATTCCCATGTGCATCAGCAGTAACTAGTTCAATTTTTCCATCATCATTGATATCAGCAGCAACAACAGGGCCTTGAATTTCAGCCATTTCAAGGGGAAATCTTTCTCTGACTTTGCCTGAATGGAGAGTACATTTGTAGCACAGAATCAAGAGATCAAAACAGAAGGCATCCAAAGGATAAGAGTAGTTCATCAGAGTTAGTCTGTAAAGAGCATTAGCAGATGAAACTATAGACTTAATGCAGATAATTGTTCACAATTACATATATGGATGGCAGAGGTTATAAACAATAGGATTTAGGGTTATGGATAGTCTAACAAATGGGTTATCATTAAGACATTTACTAAGATCTAAAACAAGTGAGCATCACAAAATAGCTGCCATCTTCTACAACATCTTAGGGGCTAAAAACAATCTGTGCAGATGAAAATGAAGTTACAATACAAACCAAAGAGTAAATAAAGGAATGAATTTGTAGTAACACACGATCCAATCTGAACAGTTATTGCAAGATAGTAAATCAGCATGTGATTCCAAGAGATTACCATGATGATCCAAGACATAGAACAAGCCAAAAGAAGTTCCAACAAGAATGTCCAAATTCCCATCGCCATCCAAATCAACAACAGTTGGAGAAGAATATATATAAGCACGAAAATTTCCTGTATCTGTACTTAGATCTAGCTGTGTGGTCCACTTAACTTGCTTGGTATCAAGATTGAAAACAACAATAGCACCAGCTACATATTTTCCAATATCAATTCCACCCAATTCTTTCAAATGCTCTGGGTTGTCATAGTACCTATAAAATGTCAACTTATAATATGGTTAGTTTACATTCAACTAATTCTTTAATACGCAATCCATGTTAATATTCATAATATCCACCAATTAGAGGCAGAGAATACACATAAGGTAAATCTGATACATGGAAAGGGAGAGTAAAGGCTATCATACTTTCTCATATACACGTTGAGAAAAATCTAAGTGACAGATGGTGGAATATTTGTAATCGTGGACAAAATTATACTTAGAAGCTCTGTCTCTTCTAACCTTAGGCAACCTTATCAATCAAGAATCTTGGATTTTTGAAGTTTCAATACTCTAAAAGTGATGAAAATATCACACTAACATAGCAAAACAAGCACTTTGAGAAGAAAGATAGAAGCATAATTGGAAGATAAAGTAGACATATAATAGAAACACATGCAGCACTAGATACTATATTCAACATATTCTATTTATATACATGATCAACAAAGTCATAATGTTAAAGCCTAAAGGTGATGAGATAAACATCAGCAGATCAGCTCTAACATATGGTGGTAATTTTTAATGATCATACAGAAGAGACCAATGTTAATAACTAAAATTAGATTGGGGAAACATTGAAAGTAAAATTGAATAAACTTATGATGTTTGTGAAGAGAACTCACTCGTGATCAAAGAAGTACGAAACAGCAACAATCATTTCAAATACCCCATCATTATCAATGTCTGCTATTACCTGATCAAAATATGACAGCAAAATCTCATTTACTTTTAAAAACCAAGAATAACTTGCATTTATCGACAAGTTCATCTATTTAAAACCATAATTGTTATTAGGTTCAGGGTTCAAACTCACAGGGGTGCATAAGACGTGAGCGTCAATATTCACATAATCCTCCAGCTTTTCATGTTTCCCTTCAGTCCACTCCTCATCTCCCCACATGGATTCATCTATATAATCATCATAGTCATAATTATACTCATCAGCCAGCTCTTCATTTTCACGAAGTAACTCAAAAGATGCATCAGCATCAGCTTCCAAACCCTCTTCATTTTCTGCAGTTGCAACGGGAAGGTCCTCGTTACTTTTATCTTTAGACTCAGAACCACTTCCATCCGACCCTTTTGAATTGCTATCTTCTAGAAGCCGTCTCCCAGAATTTGTTCCATTCTGTACATTGATGGTTCCACCTGATCCAGCTTCTACAGTGGAATTGTCTGTGCTTGTAGGCAGCTTAATGTTTGTTCCGTTCTCTGTATTCAAGGATGTTTCTATATGACTTTCATGAGTTTTCTTTTCATTCTCTGTATTGGATGCATTAGTTGTGCTAGGAGGATTTTCTGTTGATGTTGTCACTGAAGTGTTTAATTCAGGCAAACTTCCATTCGTTTCTATGAAAGTAAACAGCAGTAACAACAAAATCAATTCTCTCACAAGGATAAAAAAAAAAATCCCATGATATATAATGAGACACACATATAGCTGTTTTTCATTTCTTATTAGGAGAGTTTAGCAGAACTATCAGGAAATTCAAGATTATATACTCAGACCAAGCTTGAAATTAACAATAATATATATATAACAAAAACAAAACTCAAGACTGGTGCTGAGTTAGCTCATTTGACAAGTGACACGCAGAAAACAAAAGAAGAAGAAAATGGAGCGACAGCAAAAATATAAACCTACAACTTACGAGGTATTGATTTCATATCGGCAGCTTCCTGAATAAGTAGATCATCATGTACATCTGGATGTGAACGGTCAACTGGATCAGGATTCAAACCCGCATACCAATCTTTACGAACTTTCCTACGAGGTACCTCTAGCTTATCTGTCATCATGTATCCTGACACTCTGCAGAGAATATGAACAGGATCTTGTGAGAGATTCGGCACATTGGCCTGCATTTTTCTCAACTATGGTAAACCCATATATGGAAAAGAAAATTACCTGAAAAAGAGCACTTCACCATTATAGGTAGCCAAAGCTATTTCTCTCACACCATCCTTATCAATATCATAAAGGAGAGGAGTGGCATGCACAGTTGACTGGTGAAAAGCAGGCCAACCTGATAAATCATCCAAAGCATTTCCAGAGATCAGATAGCTCATGCATTACCCACATTACAAACTTGTAAAATGCACATTACAAATGCAATATCACCCAGAAAAGATTCATCATACAGAATCGGCAAGCTGGAAAAAAGAAAACATATAAAGAAAGTGTAGCAATAGTACCAGGCATTTTGTCTCCATCTGAACCCTCCAGAACTTCCAGGTAATGAACAAAAGATGAAACCACAATATCAAGCTTTCCATCACTGTGGAATGATATGCATGCATTAGAAAATAACCACACACACACGCCCAAACTCTATGCTCTACTGAACTGGCACTAATGATATGAAATTCAATGCAATGCAATGAAAAAGAATTCAAGCTTCGAAACCTCAAATGTACATTTTTTTTTCCACTGAAGCTCAGGAACAGAACAAAATTGATAATTACCTGTTGATATCAGCTATCAAAGGGGTAGCATATATGCTAGAACTAACTTCTGTTTGCCATCTTAATTCCAAATTCCTAGGGCACTGTGTATTCAACAAAGCGTCCTCGTCTCTAATATACAAAATGAAGTCGATTAATTGCAAAGCAGACCATCTCAAATCACAAACAATCGAAACCAACCCCCAAAATCAGAACTTTTTAGTTGACGATATTGGGATCAATTGAGACGAACTCACATGTTGGGGTATCCGAGGGCGTCGTCGCTGGCCTCCCGTTCCCGGAATTTGTTCTTCTTGGCCTCCTGCTCTTCAGCATGAATCAAATTCAAAGAAAATCCCAAAATTAAACAAACCAAAAGAGCCCTGCTCGCCGAGATTTTCATAATTGGATCAATTGTGCTGACACTGGCGCGAGAAGTGGTTGAGGAACGAACTTGATAAGCTAGGATTCTACAATTCTCTACTGCTGCTGTGAATGAGTGACCGAGATAAGACTGCTCAGTGTGAAGTCAACAACAATTCGCCATTAGAAGAAAGCTCCACAGAGTTCACGTCTCCTTCGTTTTTGAGTTTTGTCTGTCGTTTTGAAGTGGGAGGGAGCTTGGTTCTTCTCCATTACAGTGGAGGCTGAAGAACCTGTTTGGATACGGAATTAGCGATGCCCTGAACTAGAGAGTTGTAGAAAATTTCTCATTTCAGAAATTTCAAGTCAAATATAACTTGAGAATTGATTACTAATATAGAGCGACATGTGTGCTTAAATGTCAACTAAGGGTCCTATATCGAATGTTCGAGCATGAGATCTGCTTGAATTGGCGTGCGAGAGAAAAATCATTTTCTAGTCGGGTGATCAACACACCTCTTTAAAAATGCGTAAAATTCCAAAACATGCACTTTCGAGAAATGTTCAACCTTGTCCAACAAAATTTCATACTTTCACAAGAATCTCAATGTCGCTACCTTAAGAGCATGTTGCGGCGTGCCTCCCCACAAATGACCGACTTTTTCCTCCTACAAGTCACTAAATTTTATGTTCAACTTCAATACAATGACAACAAGAGTTATGTCTTGTTCTTCGAGAATGTTCAGCCTTGCCTCTTCCCTTTCGTTCTAAACCAGCATTAAAAAACAATGCCACAAAGTCTGTCTCAACCACTATCTCATCATCTTGTCATAACCGACTTGGTGACGAACGCATATAACTCATCTGCTCCCTCCATGTGAAGTGAGTCACCAAGAAAACCCCCATGACTTCACAAGGAAGGGGATTCATTTACCACCAATAAAGACACTCATACTTAATCTTCGCAAGAGGTTAGAAGGTCACAAAATGAGTTCTACACCTCGTCTCCATACTTAGTCTAAAAATTATTCATCCCTCTTTCATACTTAATCTCCACGAGAAACCTCTAAGGTCCCCTAGAACCACCTAGCCAAGTTCCTAAGGAGACCTCCCACAACTCCAAGGCTTCCCATCTCGTTAGGCCATCTCCAATGGCCTCAACTCGTTGGGTCAGTATCATATATATTGTTGAAGGGCAGGAAAACAACCACCACCTTAACCCTCCTAATTTACAATTAGTTCATGGTAATTTATTTTCTCATGGTAAATTAAAATTACAGCAAAAAAATCAACTTGATATCGTGAAAGATAAGCATGGGACACCAAACACTATAGTTGATGCTTCCCAAGTGAGCTTTCAGAGATCAATTATCATCAAAACAATCGACATAAAGTGTTTACTCTTCTAGAAGTCTCAGGTTCGAATCTCGGTTGGTACGCTTGTTTATAAAATAAAAAAATAGAAAATAAAATAAAAAAGTGTGAGCTTTTAGAGAGCTGAAGCAAACAACAAATGAAGGAGATAACTGAGAAAGCCTGAAAGAGGGAAACAGTTGCTCATTGTTTGCCAAAGTGAGGTGAAATATGCAAATCCTTGCCATGACACTACTAGTTGTTGTCCATCTGAAAAACTAAAAAATAACTACATTAAAAAGGATTTGAAAAATAATAACAATGCTAATGTAATCTAATTCTCACTCTGAACCACTGCAAGAGTGACTTTCAGCCTGCTCCTATTGTACCAACTGGAAAATACAACTCACCGGCACTAGCAAATGCTACACTTTATAACAAGGGGAAGCTAATCACACAAGACCTCAGACTCTGTCCCCGTGATAGTGATACGACCCCAGTATACCCCCAAACTTCAAGCAAAACCTGCAATTGAAGCACTTCTGCAGGTAGGCGTCAAAAGGTGGTGGCACATTTCATTCCACCTACGCCGTGCTGAGGTTGTCTGCTGGGCAGCTTTGCTATCATTTCTTATCCTGTGAAGCCGAATTATCTCATTCAGCAAGATATCCTCTGTGATATTATCCTTTATGCTTCGTAACAAAACCCGACAATAAAAGTAATTTGAAATTCAAATTTAGAACAAACATGAAGATACCATTAATATAAACTGAGTTCTGAAATGCAAAATTCATCATTCAATTTCAGAATGCCAATAGAAATCATATTAAAGAAGAAGAACGTAAATTCAAGCCAACTACAGGCATTCAACTGCCGCATCTTTGGTTAAATCATTGCCAATTCATACAACAATTTAGCAACTTTCCTCAACCACATATTTTGTTAAACCATTACCATTTAATATAACAATACTTTGGCAACTTTCCTCGACCATATTTTTCATGTTCCACATCTTTTGCTAAACCATCTCCAACATTTTTAGCCAACTCAGAAGCGTACATGATTCCTGAATTTTCCCCATCCAGTATGCACCCACAGGCCAAAAGTCTTATGAATCAAAGTAATTTTAATTTGACATACCTCAAATAAAAATGCATAAACTGCTATCAGCATAGGCATCCATTTATGTTTTTACTTATGCTAAAAGGGAATGGAAAAGCCTAAACATGAAGCTTAGTTATCATTCAAAGCTATACATACATGCAAAGGAGGAGCAGGATCTCCATCATCATCGTCGTCGTCGTCGGGCAGTGCTTCACCATTAAGATCAAGCTCAGATGATCTTTTCCACTCTGGAGTTGATGGGCAAATGACCATATCAGGCTTTCTTTCTTTCATGATAAAATGTATATAGAGCATTAATATAGTCTGGTTTGTAGATTCCTGGAGGACGCTCATCAGCAAATTTTTTGATTGCCTATGCAATAAGTAAACAAGAGAAACTTCAAATTACTTATTGGACAGAACTAAGCAGATAAACATTTGACAAATTTCACATAAAACAGACCTCGGTGACAGACATTGGTTGAGAGCGCATGAGATAATGGACAATCATGTATCCTGTGCGATTATGTCCATGAGTGCAATGGACGAGAATGTACTTTTTAGAGTGTTTCTGATGAGAGATGAACTGTATCACCTGCAAATAAGTAATATATGTAAATAAGTCCCATAAGGGGGGACTCTGCCTATAAAAAACTTATGTAAATGAAGTCAACCTTTTATTGATCAATAGTTAAACAAGTTTGGGAGGAAAAGGATCGACAAAAATTTCAATCACATGAAGAAAATGTAAAAAATAAAGGACATTGGGTATCAAATTTTGTAAACTCTTTCCGTCCATTTTTGCTCCTATAAACTCTATTGCTAATATTTTTGTTCTTCCTCTCTCTTTCTACAACGTATTACTTGGCACTACAAAAAGTGAACCTCTAAGGGTCAAAATTTATGCTGTCTTCTATGTGTTTTCTTCCTTTCTTATTCAAACTTTCAACATATGTGCAATAGAATAATGCTATTGTTAATGTATCCCACATCGAAGAATGTGAAGCCCGCTATCACTTGATATATATACCAGTTGGGTCCTCCACCTATCAGTTTAAGCTTTTGAGTTGGAGTCAAGTTAACAATTATAAATTTGAGCAACTTGCCTAATTGGCTTTCTTTTGATTTATTTACCATTTTGTACTGTAAGTTACAACTCTAATTCTGTCAATGATAAATCTTTCAGTATTTTTTAAACCTGAAACTTTGAGAGAATAAGTTAAATCAACTACTTGCTTTAGTGAGTGCTTGCATCTGCATTATTGATTATGTTTGCATTTGATTGTTATATATCGATTAGACTCTTCATTATAATCTAATTTATTAATTCAAACTCATTTGTTTTGAATTCAAAATTCATCTGAAATATGATTGCACCACACAAATCAACCACACGACCGTGTGCAATACAACACATGCACGATTGGCCTAATCTGACCCAAATTCGCTCGATTTCAGTCCGGCTCGACCCCAAATAAATATTGTTTAGGCTAAGCCACATGTGCTCTTGCTTACCCCAAAGAAACCAACCGAACGACGCCGTATTTACTTAACCTTATCCGACGTGCACGGGCGCTACTATCCCAATCCCTGCGTTTGAGGTTTTCGTTTTCACAAATTCTCTTCTACGACAAACGATTCATGGCGTGCACGGAGTCAAACGGTACAGTCTCTCATTTCTGGTACTGTTTGGTTGGCGAGAAAGTGTTTGTATTCTTGAAGTTTCCATTTTTTTCTCTTTTTCATTTTCACGGCGACCACCAAGCAGAGAATTATCTCTGTTGGCATTTTATTTCATCTCTGATTTACTTGTGCAGAGACCATTCTTCAACAGCTGAGCAATGGCACTGCTCGATTCGAGCTTGTCTCGTCTCCTGTTGCTTCAATTTCGGCTCAAAGCTCCAACAACAACACGGCAAGTCTATCGTCCTCGGCGTTTCTCGCCGACAATTACAGTATCGGTTTCTTTGCTCGAATTGGATCATCTCTGTCAGTACTTTTAAGACCTGAACACTGATTTTGCATTAACATAATTTTCAAAACCTAACCAAATATAAATATGTAATTTTTTAATTGTCTTCTTTAATCTGCTGTAGTTGCTGCATTTTCTGATGTTTTTATTCATGTTGTGTATATTTTGGTTTGATCCATTTGTTTTGTGGGCAGAGGCAGAGGATCACCAGCAATGAAGAAAGTTGAGCGTTATTCAGTTAGGAAGGTTACTGGGGATGGACGCTGTATGTTTCGAGCGCTGGTACGGTATCTGATATCCGATTCACCTTTGAATTTTGGTTATATGTATATCGGGTTGATTTAAGTGCTTGTTGTTCTGGCTGGATGTTGTTTTGTGATCACTGTAAGTATAAAGGTGCTGAATAGATTAGGTCCAAACTTTGGATTTTACTACAATTATCTAGGAGCATTTGATGCTTTGTAAAGGCACTTTGTTGGTTTTAAAAAAGTCCGAATTCTAAAAGTCACCACTATCTTTTGTGGAATTGCTAATACTAGTCATTTAACTACCTGCTGAGTTCTTAAACCTGTGATGGAAAAAGCCATTCTTCTCTTTTACATTTGTCATAATATAGGCTCATTTGTTCTTAGCCATCTTCAATTATAATATGAAGCATCTGTTTATGGTGGCAATTGTATTTCTTGAACCTGCCCTGCTCCTACCGTGTAATCAGATTTGAAAGCTTACAATTGATAATTGTTCCGTATTAAAATCTAGGCTATAAGCAACACTTTGCCGCATTAAAATATTTATTTCGGCTAAACAACTGACCTGATCTCTAATTGATGATGAATCAGGTCAAAGGAATGGCTTTGAACAAGGGTATCACTCTCAACGCATGGCAAGAGAGAGAAAATGCAGGTATCCTTCCATGGTAATGCATATGCTTATATAGGTCTACATGTATATCAACTCCGTGTTGCTTTGTTCTGATAAACCCCTTATGATTACTCTTTTAGTTGATCTCTTATGCACTATGTGGTTGCTATGCTGTCTTTACCGTCTAGTATTTTATGAACAGGCTAAAGGCAGAACATGCAGTAATTTCCTTTGTTGCTATCTTGACCTCTTTGTGTTTGATTTTGTAAGGGATCATAGTCCAGGATTTCAGCTACGGTTGGGTTCCATTTTTATCCTTTGTAGTTCTCAGGGACTTGGTAGTGTGTTGATTTTGGAGGCCTAATAAGTCAAGTAGAGCATTTGATCTATTATTAGTTTTAACAAGTTCTTGCCTTTTTATGTGTTTTTTTCCCCTCTGCTAACTTTCAATTTCTAATAGAGGTCCTCTGTTTTGTAATGCACATAGTAAAAGCCCCTATTGAGCAATGTCTCTAGTTTTTAAATTCAAGTTTTTGTGATTAAACGGTTATAAGTGTTCGTTCAAAAAAAAAAAAAATGTTATAAGTATTACAATATCTTGACCTTCAACTGGTGCATAAAATGTAGATGAATTACGAATGGCTGTGAAAGAGGTTATATGTGATGATGACAAAGAACGCCGCCAGTATGAAGAAGCACTAATCGCAATAACTGTTGACGAGTCTTTGAGACGGTAAGTTCTGTATCCTCTCACCAGTAAAAAGTTCACCTTTCAACATATTTTATATGGGTGAAATCTTCTAACATGTTCATGATTTTCTGTCTCTAGGTACTGCCAACGTATTCAGCGATCTGATTTTTGGGGAGGAGAGTCAGAGCTACTTGTTAGTACCCATGACGCTTATCTATTTCAATTCCACCATTTAACCCTTGCCTTTTTTAATTGTGTAATTGGTATTTGATCGAATTGGTGAACCACCTCACATAATTAGATTCCTACCATTCTATTTCAAAGAGCTTCTTTATAATGTACTGGCCGGACACGAATCTTTAGATGGCAATGGTATGACTTGTAAGTTATGGGTCCTGTAGATAATGCACTAAGATGCATGCAATCAGAAGAGAGAAGAAAATGAGGTGGTAATTGTCATATTCTCTGAATATACTTTTATTCTAATATATGTGGTAGGTGTAGATGAAAACTCTTAATCAATGCCTTAATATGGTAATAATTCCTCTATTGTAGGTTACTCAGGTGCAGCATAACAATCTGTGTGTTTGTTCCGTGCATCCAACTTCTATGTGCATTTATGGATAAATAATATACTTTTCTTGTCAAACACGCTCACTTATTAATGGTTGTTAATATTCCAGGTGCTCTCAAAACTGTGTAAGCAACCAGTCATTGTTTACATACCAGCGCATGAGGTATGCTTTCCTACATTTCTCACTCTCTCTCAATATTGCTTCATTTACTAACAGCACATTGTGTTTTATTGTAAATGAAATGCAGCATAGAGGAGGGAGCTCTGGTTTTATTCCCATAGCAGAGTATGGAGCCGAGTTTTCAAAGGCTTCTAAAAAAGCAAAACCCAGGAAAGCTGTAAGGCTTCTGTACAGCGGCAAGAGCCACTACGATCTGCTAGTTTGAGACCCGCTCTACATGAACTGTTGATACTCGCAGTTGGAGTAAGGAAGGAGTTTGACGGGGTATCCTTTTTCCATTCCAGATCAAGACTAAAATTGCAGAAGTAGAAAAATGGAGACTTGGTTCATTATGTATTGCTGATTGGAAATGAGGGCAGTTTTGTTTTTTGTTGAGAAAAATCAGGTGTTTCTTTTTTATGTCATGTATGGACATTTAGTTGTTCCAAACTCCACAAGAGAAGAGACCTGAATTCAGTTTCAAATCTCAGTTGCATTTAAAAAGTTGCAAGGTGACAATTTCAGGTTCGGATTGAGTCTGTTTGGGTTAGTAAATCCGAACTTGAATTTGACTGGAAAGGGCTTCGGTTTAAACCGGTCTTGTGTCGTGGATTATCGGAGCTGATCCAACTCAAATGTTGGTTGGATCGAACTAAAGTTAGAACAGATTTCAAGTGGATCGAATCGATTTGAAGACGAATCGAACCTTGGATGCTCCAAAATGGCAAGTTATACCCAAATGCATCCAAAATTGTAAGTAGAAAGGTGGAAATTAAGAGAGATATGGATTTGCTTTTGCTTTGAAAAGAAGGTCGAGAGGAGACACACGTGTCAAGCCGTTTCTTGCACGAGCTGACTCAAACGTCTCTCACCTCTCTCCCCACCACCACCATAGACACAAACAACACAGAGACACAGAGAGAGAGAGGATCAGAGACCAAACACAAGACTGAGAAAAGAGAGACCAAACTGAAACTCGAATACAGTAACTCTCTTTTCCTTATTTTTCACTCTCAATCTTTGTCTATTTGGCCACCAAAACAATCTCCAACATCTATAATCCAAATCAACAAAAGTTTCAGACCCCTCAACAATCGGTAGCACGAAGAGTAGCAGTAAAAGAAGGTTCTAGGGTTTTGCAGGTACTCACTATCAATGGACGGACCGAGCAATGGCGGGATGTTGTACCACGAGCTACAAGAGTCGAAGCTCTGCGCCGTGCATTGCGTCAACACCGTCCTCCAGGGTCCGTTCTTCTCCGAGTTCGATTTGGCCGCGCTCGCCTCCGATCTCGATCTCAAGGAGCGCCAGATGATGCACCACGGCGGCGTTCCCGGTGCCTCCTCCGGCGGTTTCCTCGCCGAGGAGTCTCACAATGTCTCCTTGGACGGCGATTTCAGCATCCAGGTTCATCCCCCACCCCAACCTCCTTTTCCTCCTCGCATGTCAAATTCAATATTTTGATTGTGTATTGTCTATACGTGCCTGCCTTAAATTAACTGGTTGCCTTGTGAATTCTTTCCAAACACTGAGGATATTAACTTAATGTTCTTGAGCTGTGAAGAAATCAGTACTTTGTTACCTTAGTCCTGAAAATAGAGCTTTACCAGGCTCTGTTGGGTTACAAGTTCTCATTTTGCTCGAATATTTATTTTCCTTTTCACATTTAGTCAAATTGGGAAATATTTGGAAGCCAATTCCAATATCAACCAACTTCTGAATACTGGGATATGGGTGTTCTTGAAAATGGTCTAATTGAAAAGCTTTGGTGTGTGAGTAGATGGATAGTTGAATTTGCTTTTGGGTGCCTGATTAGTTTGGATAGAGAGAGGAATACGACAGAGCATGCAACATAGTTAGTAAATGGAACCTAGTAATTCCTTTATGTACATACCCTCCATTAAGAGTATGATTTTTGGTCCATTTGTGTCAAAGTATGGAAATTTTGGGTTTTGCTTTCAGTTTCTCTAGATTTCATTAACTTTGAGGCAAGAACATACCTTATTTATCTCTGCCTGGAGGCACCACAGAATGCAACTATGCAAGCATCCTCCATGGACTCTTCTTCTCTCTCTTGTTTTTCTTCCACTTCTCAGCTATCGTGGTAAATGCTTTCCCATACTATGAAAACTTATTATGTATATGGCCATTCACTCTGTATACCATGTTTCCGCATTTGGATTTGATTCCATTGTGAGAGATTGTGAACAACGTAGGCGTAGAAACCATCAATACCTGCTCAAATCTTAAAGACAACAAAAAATCACATATAGAGTTCTGGTGATAGTTAATCTTTGAATAGCAAAAAGGCTTTGAATGGGTCTGATTTATATAGAAGTAATGTGAAATTGCTATTATTTCAGTGTGTTTTGCTTGTTGGCATTTACGACATGAATGTATTTTGCTCCACGTGGACATGTTTAACACTTTGTTTGGATAATAGGCCTGATACCATCTGAAAGTAGTAGGCTAATCTGAATCATTGCTCACTCTTCTTGACCTAGGTTTATATTTACTTTATAGATTTTCTGACACTTTGATCGTCCAGTACACAAGGACAGGAGTATTGTATGTGTCGAACAGTGCCACTGTAAGTGAGCTCATGATTTAAATTACCATGTATCCGTGTAGAACTTAAGTCAATTTGGGATACACCCCAGAATGTACGTAGTTGGGCAGGCGTAGCTTTGCATGATGGAATGTGCTATGTAAGTATGTATAGGTAGCAATGTTTTTTTTTTAAACCTAAAACCACGCGTGTTGGGTTCATTTTTTTTTATGCTAGAGTTTTCTGTTATTTATACAAAATAAGCTACAATCCATTCTTGTCTCTCAGGCTATGAAGTTAGAATTGCTGAGATTGGTATGCAGGCATTTTTCTTTTGCTTATATTCTTGCAAAATTCTTAGCTACTTGATGTGCAATTCTGTAAGTGCAAATTGTTTGACAGAGTAGAGTGATATCTATTATCCAATTAGTTATTGACGAATACATTGTTTTCATGATTTATTATTGTCATTCCTGTTTCTAAGTACGATTATTTTTCATGATTATTGGCATGTTTAGTGACATCTTATTACTAGTTCTGGTCCAAATTTTATTCTCCTAGCAGGAAGAGATTTTAAATCATATGTTGATGGTTTTTCTCAGGAAATTTAGTTAAAAAGGAATGATGAAATAGAAGCCAAGTTTTGATGATAATGTTTATGGCTTTGTGCCTTTATCCACTTATCCCTATCATCCGGATTCTGCTTTGGAGATGGCTACAGTGTCTCATTCATTTTGAAACTATTTCCCCGGCACTACTTTATTATATATAACTAAATGCTTATAGTTAGATATTCTCAAAAAAATATACTTACAGTTAGAACTTCTGTGGAAATGTCGTTCACTGGAGCAATTGGTTGAGATTCTAGACGATCAATCTCTGTTTTAATCTTTAAATGGTGCAAGTTTAGGGAGCCTTTGTATGGTCAGCTTGAAGACTATTTGCTGTTGTTGCCGCGTATGTCCCTTGGGTATATTACCATTTGATTGAAATTCTACCCCCAGATATGCAGTTTCTTTCTTCTTCTTTCTCTTGCCATAGTATTCACAGTAAACCTCTAGCTCTATGCTTTCTCAATTTCTGATTATCTATAGGTTGTTTCTCTGATAACTTTTGTTTCTGTCAGGGAGTTTCTTCCCATTCTTTCTTATGCAATAAATGAACAGAAGACAGCAATCATTTCTGGATTTTTGTACTTGGTGGATGTTGATGGCTGACATTAGGCCTTACAACCATACTTTAGCGGATTCTGCTCTGACTTTAGCACATGATCATGTTTAATGTATGATATATTTATGTTCTTGCTTGGCAAAGCAATTAGTATTAGGTGTACACTACATTTTTCAACCATTCACCTACCTTGCACATCATCATATTTGATTTATCAACATTTACATTTGTTAAACATGATTAGTATTGAAATTATTAGTTCTTTAGCAAACGTCAAATCAAAGAAAATGGTTTCCTTCAGGAGTGTTTGAAGTGGATTTTTTTTTTGTTGGTAATAAAATCACAAATGTTCAGTTGCAGTATGATGACTATTGCTTGATAAGAGTTTCTACATTCTCCCGAATTTCGCTCTATGATTTGCTTGCAGGTTTTGCAAAAGGCTTTAGAGGTGTGGGATCTGCAAGTCATCCCTCTTGATTGTCCGGTTGCTGAGCCGGCCCAGATAGACCCTGAGCTGGAAAATGCTTTCATCTGTCATCTGCAGGACCATTGGTTCTGTATCAGGAAGGTGAATGGGGAGTGGTATAACTTCGATAGTCTCTACGCAGCCCCTCAGCATCTCTCCAAGTTTTATCTCTCGGCCTATCTGGACTCTCTGAAAGGCTTTGGCTGGAGCATTTTCCTCGTCAGGGGAAACTTCCCGAGAGAGTGCCCTATGTCATCCTCAGAAGCTTCCAACGGTTATGGGCAGTGGCTGTTACCCGAAGATGCTGAGAGAATAACCAAGTCCTGCAACTCAACACAGGTTCCTCCTCAGCAAGCCAATGTGACACAACAGTCCTCCAATCCACCTCTCTCGCAAGTGGAAGCTGAACTGCTGGAAGACGAGGACTTGAAGGCTGCCATAGCTGCTAGCCTGATGGATTCAACTCCAGCCGTGCCTAGCACTCAAGTTACCGCTGCTCAGAGTGAAAATCAAGACAGCAAAGACAAAGTAGCGTAAAGGGAGAAACATCGTTTTAGGTTTTATCTCCGGTTTACGAGTGGAGAGGGACACTGACTCGTGCCAGGTTAGGCGGTTAAAAACATTTTCGGCAATGAGGTTCAGTTCCATTGTGCAGTATACAAAAACAGCTTATACTTTCTCAAGAGTCCTGTTAAACATTGTAAAAACTTTTTTGTTTTCCTGAGAAATAACCTTCCAGCTTTGCTGTTGGATATTGACTATCATTGAGGAGTGGAGAGCTAGATTGTATGAGACGACAGGTTCAATAACCTTGTTCAACTTGAAGGTCCTTCTAGTGGTTTTTATGACAGCCAAAATGGAAGTCAAATAATTGAACGAATCAAAGTGAACATAATTAAGGTGGCTGATTTAATTTTGGTCGGTTATTGACGCAGACACTAATGTCTTCAGATAACGATCGGCTATCTATGAAATTGTCAAGAACACCTATAATTTGTAAAATGTTGACAGTAAATATTGCACACCATTTACAAATAAATAAATTATTATCCATGTGGTACTGCCCCAATGTTATTTTAAGTTGAATAAAGGTTCAAAATAGTAGTTGAACTATCAAATGTGTCAATGTAGTACATAAGTTATGCAATCGAGACAGTGTATTCCAAACGTTTAAAAAATCGAGTTATTTAAGGACATTCTGTCAAAAACACAAATAGAAAACACAAAGTACTGTAAATGTAGAAAAAGCAAGGGGGTGGCAATGGCAATGGCATGACCCTTTTAGGCTGGAAGGTGACTCCACCAACCACCCTTTTCAACACCAATCCATCATATCTCATAATTTACAGTATTATTATTTTCCATGCCATCCACTGTACTGTAAATAGATTTAGAATTTCAAAGAAACAAAGAATAAAAAGGCAAGCAGAAGCTATTGCTTCTCTTTTTCACCTCGATGAGCTTCTTGAGGATCTAAATCTGAATTCCAGTTTCTGCTTAATTATCAGCTTTTCTCCGAAGAATGGGCTCATCTAATCGGTTGTTCAACAGACACAGAACTATCCATGAGATCCTTGGAGCTGGTCTTGGTACGTAACTTCAATTTTTCAGTATCAAATTCTGATCAATACAATTCCAGATTCTCCGTTTCAGTTTCAACAGAGAATTAGGACTCGGATTCGGAAACTGTTGCTTTTGGCATCTAGCATAGTTATTGATTGTACAAAGGCTTTGTTTTATTGGTTTCAATTTATGCATTCTGGATAGATCCTTCGCAGAATGCGAAGCTGTTGAGATTCATTTATTTGTTTGAACAGTTGCAGATGTAATGCTCTGGCGGCGAAAGAATCTGACAGTGGGAATATTGTTGGTGGCTCTGGCTGCTTGGGTGGTCTTTGAGAGATCTGGTTACACTCTTTTGTCTCTTCTCTCTACTGTTCTTCTACTCCTCTCTACCATTCTCTTTTTCTGGGCAAAATCTGCATCAATTCTCAACCGGTATGTATACAAACAATCATGCTTCATTTAAATTCTGCTTAGATCTTATATTTGAAGTAAATGACAGTCATGCAGTTCAAGATTGTATCATTTTCAGGTTATGCCATATCTAGTGATCTGCACAATATGGTAATACCAGTAGATTACACGGTTCCTAGCTACCAAAATGATTAGCTGGTGGATTAATTAACACTTTGTGATTTTACATGTTGAATCAATTGAGTAGATCACTTTGTGATTTTCATATTGATTCAATTACCTAGTGTTACTGTGAAATTGTTGAACATACCACTTTGTGATTTTCATGTTGATTCAATGAATTAGTGTTTACTGTGACATTGTTGAACAGACCTGCTCCGCCTGTACCAGAGTTTTATCTGTCAGAAGAAGTGGTTAATGAAGTGGCAGCTATGATCCGGAGTCGCGTAAATGCTTTTCTCTCAGCCTCCCATGATATTGCCCTTGCTAAGAACTCAAGGCTATTCTTCAGAGTAGCTGCATATCTGTTGCTCATTTCTGTTGTTGGCAGCTTCACTGATTTCCTCACTTTGAGCTACACCAGTAAGTTTCTATTTAGTTTCTCCGGCTAGTGTTATACAAAGGATGGCTTTATTGATTTGATTCTTCGCAGGCCTTGTTCTTGTTCTCACGGTTCCAGCCATTTACGAGAGATTTGAAGAACATATTGACAAACATATCATCACAGGGCATATGAAAGTACAGGAGTTGTATTTCAAATTAGATGTCAACAGATGGATATTGGAGAAGAGAAAACTATCCTAAAATCTGTCAAGTTTTGCTTCTTTTGACAAGGTGGTGAAGGTCAATGCTATTAATGGGGGTTTGATTTGGGGCATGGAAGATTGCAATTTTTTTGTTTTAAATTTTTGTTTTCTGGGCAGGGATATATGTACAGGTTTTGACTGGGAATGTGTTGATTTTGTGTTTTGGAACATTTATACAAAAACCAGTTTTGGCTTAAAGATACATGCAATCCTGGGAAGCTTATTGTGTTTTTATCTATCAAAATTTAGCATGTAAAGTTGGCATCCAAAAAATATGTATACAAACATTTGAAACAAGTGCAAGCTTTAGGAGGATAATTGAAAACAAATGCTCTCATAAATTGGGCAAATAAGATACCATCATCAGAAAAGTTACTGACCATTTCCAAAACTACCATGGTTGTCATGTTGCCAACCAAAACCCTGTCCATCACGACCCATATCCCCAGAATAGAACTGACCTCGTTGAGCTTGGGGTGGTGGTTGTGGGGGTTGCAGTGGCTGTGGTGCTAACATACCCGTTCCATCGCGAGGGTTCACAGCATTACCACCCTGCACAGGTGGAGGATTCAGAGGCACACCTTGATAAAATGCTACTTTTCCCTGAGAATCTGGGGTTCCTACAACCCCAGGTGGAGGTTCAAAGGGCACACCAGTTGGTCCTGTGTTCCATGGCTGAGGATAGTTTGAAGGATAATTTGCAGGACCAGACGCAATTTCTTGTGCTGAATCCTGCCGGTTCATCTCATAGGGAGCACCATAGAATGGTTGAGCACCATCAGTTGGGAAAGGAGGAAACCCAAATGGAGGAGGAGCAAGCATTGGATTAGAATTCATAGGAACAACAAAATTTGGCTGCTGGATTGAGTTCATGGGTGGGTAGTCGGGAAATGGAGCATCTCCTTGCTGCTTATCTGAAAACTGGCCAGATTCTTGTTGTGATGCACCTTGTGCATCAAAACTCTGTTGTTGGAAGCGATTATGCATGTCTGATGGGTGGCCACTAAATGTTTGGGGTGGCTTGGACTGCATGATTGGTCTTGGATTTAGTTGATCTCTATGCTGCTGGCGGCGAGTTTTATCTTCTCGGTCATAGAGATGAGAATTTGCTCCAGGAGAAAGGACCGGCCTTGGTGGAGCTCGGGCGGTGGAATCAGAAGCTGTGGGTTGTCTATTACTCTGAGCCTCTGACTCATTTCCATCTTCTTTCTCTGCATTGGGCTGAAGAAGGTCAGCATGGCTCTCGTGAATATGAGATTCAAATTCAGTTCTTTTCAGGAATGATTTGAGGCAGTGAGGGGCAGCACAAATGAAGATCCCTTCCATGATTTTAATTGTCTGAATCTTCTGAATGCGCTCATCACAACTGCATAACATGAAACAAAATAAAAATAAAACTACTAAACTATAATCTTCTCATGGATGCTTACACGAAGATGATCAGTTTTAGAAGAATATGAACTCTTTGCATGAAAGATAAATAACTTCCCCCAAGTGCTTATTGGAAAAAGTAGTTTCTCAACAGGAATGTGAACAGATGAGGAGATTACAGATAAGTGAACCATTAAAGGTTAATGTAGTTTTTAATGCAAAAATGGGGATATAGGGATAGGAATATATGCAAGTCACATCTTAATATCTTATAAACGGGATAATACAATCTATAATAGCACTAGGCAAAGAATTTCAAAGATTGCATTCTACTTATAGCATATTGAATCTTAGTTTCTTACAGGTAGCAGATTGAATCACTCCTAGCACAATCGAGACAGAAGGCATGCTCACAAGGGCTCTGCAAGAACATCAACTCATTATATTATGAAGAATTCATATCAAACAATTAAAATAACACTTCAGCAGACGCATTGGGCAGCAAAATGACTGGAGTTAAGATTGAATCAAGTTGACTTAGTGCAATCACCTAGAAATCATGGTCTAGATGTGAAAAATCATACTTTTTTCTAGAATACCTTTACCAAAATAAAGGGCATCAATATGTTTAAAAAACCAGCAGGTGACCGGATAAACAATAAATAACATTAACCCAATATACCACATGAACCAAGGTGATACAAGTGGAGGGTTTAAAAAAGTGGTACATAAGTTAATTCAAATGACAAATGACAACTTCCACTATATTGTAACTAGATTTAAAGCATATTTTTCCTACAAGTAACAATAGCAATGTGGTAATTATGGACAAAGTAATTGATATGGGGTTTATATTTACTGATTATCCCCGATCTATGCCCCTTACTCTTTCTACAAAAAGCAGACATACAAAATTGTAGGCATAAGTAAGATTTAGTTATTCTCTAACAAATGATCAGTTAAGTGGATGCTATGATTATGAGTGAACTTTCCTCCCATGGGCCATGTTTAATATGCAACTATCAGCCCTTCTCCAAGGCACAATCAATATAGGTATCCAAATTGCCACTACATGATTACGAGCAAGATTAAATCTAGAACTAAAGCCAAAGTTGGGCATTTTCATAGTCAGGCAATAGTGACATTACCTAACAAAGGACTTCAAACCTTCATTTTCTCCATCATTATTATTTTTTAATTTGTAGGTAAATAATAAACAAGGACTTTATTCACACCAAAGTGTCAGTGTTAGTGTATAAAAAATCACTATGAAACTATTCTAATGCCAATGTCTTAGGTGTAAAACCGCGTCAAACCAAAAGGCCCAAAGCATCCATAACAAAACTCGAACTCCACTGAACATTAAAACACACGATTGGCAGGTCATGGTAAATGGGGTACCAGGCGTCCATAGATAGCAATAGGAAAGTCACAGCGAACACAAAAATGGACTCGCTCTCCCAGCTGTCGACGAGACCTGCGACCAACACTCTTGATCATTGAAGCGGCAGTTGCTCCACCAATTCCCTTGGCTACAGGAAGATCAGCAAGGACAAGATGATCAGGGCAGGCAACTGTCACGGTCTCTGCCAATGAGGGCTTCGCCCCACCACCACCTTCTGAGGATGAATCCTTGATAAGCCGAATCTGAAGCATCTCTCTCGCCCTAATTCTTGCTTAAAATTCCTAGTATACTTCACTCTTGCACCCACCCAAGAAGACAAACAAACTTCACTTTACTTCTCCAGACTCAGATGTACAATGACTTTAGATCATTGCATCTCCTGTGAAAGCAAGCATATACTATTAAAGGAATGTAAAACATAATAAGCAAATATAAATACACATTCACAGCTCATAAGCCATAACACACCTACTGAAGCCACTGTATTTTGCTAATCCAAACAAAACAAAATTTCAAATAAAAGTTGTAATGGATGCATATCAATCAACAGACGCAGCAAACTAGCAACTGATTGAGTAAGCGACAAACAGATAAGGAGGACACATACTCAGTAACCAAAATCCAGATAAAAGAACATCAAGTATGAATCTTTTGAGCAAACTCAATGAACCCAGAAACTTAAAATCGATTTATTTGAACAAGAATAATCGACATTAATCTCAAAAAGCGTCGGCTAAATAGAACACACGGAAATAAATATCGGAGTCTGATAAGAGCTCTTCCTCAATCCCTTCCTAAACAAACCCTAGAGATCAATTGGGAATCAGAATTGGAGATTAATTTTGGGGGAAATATTGATAAGAAGTGTTGTTGAATCAGAGAATGACTGACCGGTACAATTCAGGGGAGTCTCGGCGGCGGAATCAATCAAGGAAGGAAGCTGCTTTGATTCGTAAATCTTCTCTGTAGTTCTCTTTCTCCGCCAAATCCCACTCCCAATATCAGCAAAATAAGAGAAATGAATCAGATTACTGGTTTTTTGGACTGGTATTTATACTTGAGTAAAACGACGTCGCTTGCATCAGTTCTTACTTCTTGCCATGCGTCATCAGTTTTTTTTTGTTTTTTTTCGTTTTTTTGAAACTTTAATATGACCCCTAAACTTCATAAATATTGTGATTTGCCCCTTGTGATAGTGACACTGAGCACTATTATTTTTTTTATTTTTTGTTAAGGTGATTTAAGGACTCGTTATGTTGATGATTGTATAAAGTATAATATATCATGTTTAGTAATTAATAAGGACATTGTCATCTATCATTATGTATATAATACATATTAGTAATTGAGTAATATGGGTATACATATTAGTAATTGAGTAATATGGACATCAGTTGATTGATATAACCTTATATCAGTCAAACTAATGAGGTGATGACACCTCATTTAAAATCATGGATCCGGACGGGTCGCTCCGCTCCCACCAATTCACTTGGGGTGGGTATAAGTGATTTTAAATGAAGTGTCATCACCTCATTGGCTTTCTTAAGTTGTGACTTATGTAACCTTATATCAGTCAACTGATATACATTTTACTTTTAGTAGTTTTGTGTTTAGATGAAATTATAGTAATTAATTATTCTTGAACCTTCTCTAGTAAAGTATCGTCATGATATGTGTTAATGATATCGTGTGAAAGACCAGTACGTAGTTTGATTGATGCGAAGTTGTTGTTATATATACATGATATCATTTAATAATGTAGGTGATGGTTAGTAAGCTATTACAATGTACATACATACATGAGAATCACAACCTTTACATCGTAAATAGATCTAGAAAATGACAAGCTATGTGTATGACCTAAGATCATCATGATTTCTTACTTGGTGAGTTGTATACTTTGACACAATCAAACAACGTCTATAACAGTTGACGTTGAGTATGCCACAAATCTTGGACGATGATATATGATTGATCAATATAAGATTTCTTCCTCCTAAAAAGTGGAACCGAAAGATATATTGAGACCCTTGATTGATTAGCATTACGAAGGGTACACTCAAACAAATTTATACTACATGATATCAAGTTTGTTAGATAGAATAAAAAAAAGTCAATAAATTGTACTTAAACTCAACTGACATTAATTAACCTGATATAAAGCAAGACAAAAGAAACCAATATGATTTGAGAAAATTCTTCTAATTATTTTCGTATGTTTAAGACAACAAAAGTAAATGAAAAGAGGAAATATGTTGGATCCAGGGCTTAACTTGCCCCTACAATGGATCCACCCCTGCCTTGCACGACACTACTGTTCTATCAGTCAAAAATAAAGAAAGACTAGGGCTTATTATTTTCTGGAAAAACTTCAGTTTTGGCCCGAAAGCCAATCCCCGTCCAAGAATCCATATGTTGTAAAGCTTCAAATTCTCTTTTCCGTTTAGTCAATCAAGATGATTCTATTTTTTTGACAACCTTCTTCGCCTGCCACAAGAAAAACATACAATGAACAAGCTATTGTATGCTAGATGTTTGCCGATACGCACTTTTGAGTGCCGAACCAAATCAGGAGAAACCGAGACAACAAAGCAAGTACAAGAACAAACAGAGGTGAAGTTTTCAACTCATACCTGCTCTAAAGTTAAAAACATGATCACATTCCAGGATCCTAGCCGTCCAAAATTTGGGATAAAACCTTTGTAAAATGCAGAAATTCCCTGCAAACCAATGGGCACAGTAAGGTTGAGTTTCTTTTATCCGAGACGGTATTTATTTTTCAATGTGTAAACTTATTTTCTCTTTTTACCAACCTAAAATGAATGATTGTTAGAGTTGAACAAGTCATGGTACATGTTAGTATGTAACAATAGAAAAAAGGTATGAAATGATTTCTGTGGCAGATAGAAAAATAGAAACCCACATTTGCTGTAACAGATAAGAAAAATAGATCATATATAACCCGACGTAAATACTACCATATACATCTAAAATGTTTGAGCAAAAGATGGAAACGCATTCCAAAAGTGATCATGAGAGTAGCAAAAAACAAAACATACATCATTTGTCAAAGTCTTGACGAAACAATCAATGGTGCTTTTGTAAGCAGAATCTCCCATCATTCTCGACTTCACCTGCAAAAGAAAAACTATCGATGTAAATGATGAAAAAAATAGTAAAAAGGACGGATGGAGTGTATAACAAGAGTACAAGAGGGCATGAGGAGGACAAACCAATACTCACTAACTAATCCAACATCTCTACGAAAATGGGAAAGTGGACAATTATTATGGGACGGATGGAGTATATAACTATCACATACAGTCTCAATAAACTTTATATGAGATCACACGAAGTTTGAAACAGCTGCAATATAAATAAATAAATAAAACGGGGAACAAAGAACTAACTGGTAAGACCTAAAATTGACATCGAAATGAGATAGTTACCAAGTAACTGTGTCTACTGTCTAGGAAGAGCATTTTAGTTGCTCAGCTTACACAGTTGCATACATGCTAGCAGAATGATCGCATAATTATATATTAGAAGCCAGACAAAGGAATGCATAAAAGAGCTTAAGTGTAGATAGAGTACCACATCAACTGGGGAACCGATACAGACAGCAAAAAAACCTGCCCCAAGGCCAGCAATAAGATGAGTGACAACGTTATCCGTAAAACCAGGAATTTTTAGGATTGTCTGCAGTGAAATAAGAAAGTCAGAAGAAAAAATGATTATATTCGTAAGACATTACACAAGTGGAATTATTGATTTTGGCGTGTGGAGTTAACCTGCTTCACTTGATCATAACTGGCTAATTCAGCAGCATTTATAATAGCATTTCGTGCTATGTTGGGTCCAAGCCCAGTCCAAAGCTTAGCAACTCCTTCCTGAGAATTAGATAACAAGTTACAAAATAGGCTCAATTATCAACAGGATAAACATTTTCAAACATTTCAGCAAGAAATTTTTTATTTTATTTAAATTGAAATATATATATATAGACAATTTTAAATGTACCCAAACAAAATTCATTTATATGAAAAGCTTATAAAAGGGGGGATATAAACTTCAATTTAAAAATAATATTGTTGTGTTCATTTTATTTTGTAAGAAGAAGAAAAAAAAATCTCCACACGGTGAATATTGTTTATTCAAATATCTTGCCCCCACTGAGAAAAATATATGGACCAATCCCTGCACCCACCCACTTTTTGTCCCGGTTAGCTAGATTACCTGCTTCACAATTGTGGAGTAAGCATTCAGAGCTCCAGAATAGCGCCTTGGCACCCCAGGGGCTAACTTTCCTTCAGCTTGAAGTCTGACCTTCACAAGATCAGTTGGATTTGCCACTGTAATTGCTACAGCACCTGTTTAATGGGTCACAAACTTATTTAGTAAATCAAGAGTCAAAGAAACGGGTAAATCAACCCTAATTGAACAAATAAAGGTTAAGTATCAAACACAATATAAATTCTCATTGGCCTTGGGGACTAAATACACAAAGCATCCACCACAATGCTCACCAGTGGTAAATGCTGCCGCAATTTTCTTAGCTAAAGGAACATCCCCAACAAAGTCTTCACCCACATACAAGTTCTTAACCTGTCAGGCATGCAGTTCAGATGTTAGAGACCAGACAAAAGTTGTACAATATTCAATCCACTCGGCACTCACAATACAAAAATTCAAAACTCACAGGCTCATACAAGCCGATCCTTAATCCTCCATACAAGCACTGACGATGCAACCCAGGTACAATGCCTTTCCAAAGTGCTGATAAACCTTCTTCCCTAGCGATGGTACCAACCGTGCCCAACAGTCCTCTGTACTTCGGTAATGACACTCCATCAGCCACAACATTCTTCTGGAGCTGAAGCCTGACTTTAGCAGTGTCCAATGGAATAGTGCAAATCTACATCAAAATCAATTAATATAAGTAGGATAAACCATGCATATTTTGCAAGACAACTTAATACAAGAGAGACTTGGCCTAATTTCAAAAATCCCCAACCAACTTCTTTGATGACATCCTTAAATGATAAGAATTAGAAGTTAAAACTTCTTTTTTTTTTTTTGTTTTCTGATGGACAAGGTATTTTTGGTCTCATAAAGCACCTATTACTTCCCCAAAACCTATCAAGCGGCTGGTCCAATAGGGTGGGGATTTGCATAAGCATAAGGTCATAATCTACACAAGTAAATCTAGAGTCCTAGACAACTAATAAGCCAGTAAGACACCAAGCTTTACAAGCTGGATATTCTGGTTTCAACTTTCAATATTCAAGTTGCTGCTTCCTCCTATTTCCATGTCAACAGTGATTCAGATCACTGATTTCTACTGTCAATTATATAGTTCCCTTACCAGACCATTCAGATTCCAAATCACATCAAAGACAACAAACCAAGAGGAAATCAAAATGCACCTCGTCATAGAGAACATTAACACAATTTAATCAGAGCATTCACACACCATCTAACAAGCTTATCACACATAAATCGAAATACTTAAGAGAAATTCATTACTAGTTTTTTATTTATTACATTTTTATAACATATAATTCCATTTTCACCAAATTTCACTCAATTGTATCCTACACTACGTTTCTCATCTCGATCAACAAGAAAATCTGTGTACGGAGCTACGGAATCAAAACACACACCACGTAAACCACAAGAAGCGAAAAGAGATGGACAGATCGATATAATCAGATCAAAAACGACGACTTAAAATTCAGAACAAACAAGCAACAAAAGCACGATAAAGAGATGCGAAACCTCAGCGAAACAAGCAGCGAAGGCGCTGCTGGCGAAAATTCCAGGGAAGGAGATATCGGATTTGGACTTCTGATCGGCCACCATCTCGGCAACAGCGAAGCAAGACTCAGTGACCGAGTTCTCGAGATGGAGAGCGACTCAGAAATGCGGCTGAGTCGAGTGCAATTTGACTCGGAAAAAAGGAACAAGAACAACTCGTTCAAATTTTGGTCTGCTATTGCTCTCTTCCTTTTCGTCACTGAGTCGCTCCTTCGGTTTCTACTTGTACAAAAGACAGAGAACCAAAATTGATTCTCTACACGCGTTTCTATTTCCAATGCGATACGCCCCAGCAAATCAACGGCTTGTATTTCAGATTACAAGACTGATGACAATTGGTCAAATTGAACAATTTGAATTAATTAGATAAGGATGATGTGTACATGACTTGGAACAAAATCAAAATTATCTTTCCAAAACTATAAATAGAATATTCTTAATTTAGATGGGAAAGTGAGTAAATACTAAATAAGCACTTCTTTAAATTTTCAAAAAAAAAAAAAAACATCAAGAATATATCTCTTTATATGTTCTCCTAAATTAAAAATTAATATACTTAATTATTCTTACAAATGCGATTTGTGGCATCACATAAAATTAAAGTTAATTATGATGACGGGTATGCTAATAAAAAAATAAAACATGTGATTTATGAGATTAACTAATAGAAGTATATGTTAAAATACTTGATGGATCACTAAATGATAAGATCTTTATATAATCTCCTTAATTTTAAAAAAATAATACAATTAATTATTCTTACAAATACAATATCGTGGGATAGGTCTCATAGGGAATGCTGCAATGGTCAAGAACACACATCTCCATATGGGAGGTCGTGGGTCAAATCTCATTGCGTGGGATGGGGTTTAAAGGGGAGAGCTACCTTTATTGTGCAGCTTAACTAGTTAGTTTTTTTAATAATAATAAAAAAAAATCGTGGGATAGCATAAAATTAAAGTTACTTGCATGCTAATAAAAAATAAAACATGTGATTTATGAGATTAACTAATATATGTTAAAATATATATGATGGGGTCACAAAATGTTGAGTATTTAAAGTATTATGCATATCTTAAATAAGAAGAAAAAAATGTCTTTCTCAAATAAAATTTCCAACAAAATACAACTAACCAATTCAATTTCATCAAGATAACTAACTTTATAATTTCAAACTATTTTAATAAATAGAGGTTGAATTAATGAACGAGTCTAACAAGATATAACAACATTTCATGAAGCACGATGAGTTCAAAAAATCTATTATGTGATTACATTGAAAGTGTAAAAAAAGTATTTTAACTAATAAGTTTTTTTTTTTTTTTTTTTTTAAAATCATGATTCTCACAAA